>QLSR01000540.1:269243-317419 GCA_031780015.1 Citrullus colocynthis
TGAACAAGCAAAAATAAATAAATAAATATATATATATATATATATATATATATATATATATATATATATCACTTTTGCTCACCTCTCTTTCTCTTGCATATGTCATGCTTTCTTCAATGAGAAGAGAAATTCAAGGGGCCATTCATTCTATACTTCAATGCCTTTTTTTTCCATTGCATATTTAACACATTAATAAGTATTTTCAAAGTTGAAGCTTTTAGAAATTTCAATGACATCAAGAACAACAATGAGGACTAATTCCAAAGAGTTGCTCTCAAATCACTCTATCTTTAAAATGTTGGTGTGTGTTTTATTTTTATTATTTTGGTCTTGCTATTTTATTTTAATTTATATATGTTGGAATTTAGTTGTTATAGTTTCAATAAATCTTTAAATTAATCATTATAATTAGTTTGAAGTTTATTATTTTGAAACATTTTAATACTAATACTAATAATATTAATAATATGGTTAAAATACAATTTTCATCTCTCTACTTTGGGTTCCGTTCTATCTTAATTAGTCCAGGTAATTTCAATAAATTTTAAATTAAGTTATTCAAAGTTATTTTAATTAAAAAAGATTAAATAATAATAATAATTTTGTATACAAGAAAAGAAACCATATGAATATATATTTTCACAATTTATTCTAATAGAGATTTTTTTAATAAAAAAATCAATAATAAACTAATTGTATGGATTAATTTTAAGATTTATTGAAAGTATAGAGACTAAAAGTTGACATTTAGGCCACGTTTACCAATCTTCAACCAAAATTGATATAATTGCAATGATATTCCATTGATGGATCAATCATAATGGGTCTCAACCACAAGCATAATTGGACTCCTTTTGATCAAACATCACTACTACAAAGAATCTGTGCGTCAACAAAGCCCAAAATTGTAGTAGTGCATTTACTTAGACATTTTGCAAATGTAATTTGATTAAGCTTGTGGTTGTTTAAATAACAATAACAAAAATAAACTTTCTAAAATATATAGACCAAAATAACATTTTAACCTTATAATTTTTTATCATAGATAAAAGGACATAATAAGTTTTTAAATTTTATAGAAGAAAATGAAAAAGTTAACAAAAACAAGTTTTAAGATTTATTGAACTTGCAAACAAAATTTGGACATACTGGAATATATGGACTAATAAGCTCCAAACCTAGATTAAAATGATTTTTTAAACAAACTATATCTTAATCTTTAATTTATTATTATGACTAATGATTTTTGGAAGTATTGTGTTTAGAGTCATGGTTAATGATATTTTTTAATGATTAAAAATATAGAGGAGTTTTTTTTTAATATTATATTTTTAAAAAACTTTTTATTAAAATATATGAGAGTTTTGAACCTATGACAATTATAACAAATGACAGAATAAGACTACTTATTTACAAATATAGCAAAATTTATAAAGTTACTATGATAATTTATGTCATGACCCCTCCCAGATTTCCCTTCCTAACTTGAAAAGAGGTGTGAAGACAATAAATATCACTTCTCTGTGAGGTTCACTGTCCACCTGTACTTGATAACCTGCTGAACATTACTACATAACACCCACATTATCTTTTCTCAAAATATCAAGCATACAAGATCAATTTTTAACTTAAAGAAAAAAAACATACAACTTAAGTTATATACAGTTGATGTACAGACAGAAACTTCCAAGTATAATCCCACACACAAACAACCCTATACAATCCCACACCTCGACATCAAACCTATCTAGATATGTCTATATGCCACACTGATTCAACACCATTTACACGTACAAAGACTGGGAAGAAATGAGTATGCTGATGTCCTGAAACTGAGGAAGACAAAGCTTGAGTAGGCTAAGCTCCGAGAACTCTTTCGTTACTTGGGTGGGAAAGAAAACATAGAAAAGTGTGAGCTAGAAAGCCTAGTAAGTGACAGTTTAAAATAGTTACATCAACATCTACTAAAACATTTTAAATTTAAGAAAACATTTGTAAGCTCATGGCATCATGAAATATAGCCCATAATCATGAGTAAAGCAAGAAGATAAAACATCATGAAACATGCAAACTTCAATCTTTTAAACTGTGTAAACTTCACATCAAACCTGTACTCCAAAATTTTAGTTGAGGTAGAGCAAGCTTAATACACTCAACGTCGTAGCCTTAGTTGATGCAGATTAGTCTCAATACATCCATATCAATACCTTTTCCTACGTGCACGTCAAATGCCTTTAAGGCTAATACTAGATTTTCCAAAAACCTTCTAGTATTGGGAATCCTCGGACTTCCCGAATACGTTCTTTTAATCCTTCAGTATCGAGAATCCATTGGCCTTCCCGAGTACCTTCTTTCATCATTCAGTATCGGGAGTCCTTTGACAACCTATAATGCTACGAAAATATATTCACATAGCTGGACAATCATAACAAGAGTACATGACATAATGGTTTGTAACATCCTTTTGAAAGCCTTAGAATACATCATTTAGTAATCTTAAAACATTCTTAGCATAACATAAGTTATCATCATTCAAAACATGTATACTTGCCTACATTTGAGTCTAAGAAGACATATAACTTCCCTTTTAAGCTTAACATTCTCATAGTAGGGATTAAAAGTAAAATCAGTGAAAGATGCTCAATGCTTAGTAAAATCAGCAGAAAAAACACATTTTCATAAGAAATCATGGCTAGAAATCATAAATGAATTACTTTAAAAACAAACATATGCCACTCACATTTCAAGCTTGCACTTTTAGGGTTATAAGCTTCTCCAACCCCAATTTTACCTGAAATATCAATTAAGAGGCATTAGATCTCCTTGAGGTTTCCACACTTCCCATAATAACTTCATCCATATTTGCCAAAATCAACTTAAATTTCACTTATTCCTTCACCATTGTCATTTAGGGATTTTTATGTAAAAATTCCCAAAATTTCATAAAATACATAAAAAAATCAGTTTAAAATCTAAAATTACCCATTTTGAGGCTAAAAATTCAAGCAAATATCAATTGGACTCCAAAAATGTTTACCAACACCCAAAATGGCTATAACTTTTCTCTCTTTTTAAAAGCTAAATGAAAATTAACTCTATTGGCTACATTCATTTTCTCTCTTTTTAAAAGCTAAATGAATATTAAGCTTGCTTAAACAATCCTTACAATTCCTATTTTGAATTTAATTTTACTTAACTCATCTTAGCTCAACCTTTACTAATTATTTTGTATTTAAACTTAAGTAAAAGAAGATAGAAGCTGGGCTTACAATTTACTTATCTAATATATATATATACTAAATCTAGAATCAATTAATTAAAGCCAATTTTTTTTTCTCCTCTTAAACTCCATATCTTTCAAAATTTTCAAATCTTTTATCAAATAAGATAAAAAATTAAACTAACCACCATCCCAAATTAAACTCAACTTTGACTCCAAAAATTCAAAATTAAAGGAAATAAAACCAATAATCTAAGATAATTTATTTTTCTTTACCCAAAACTCGAGATGTACAAATTCAATTTATAATGAAACTGCACCAAAATTTGTATACCAATTTAGTTTTCTTATGCCCATATCAACCAACACCCACACCCAGTTTTTTAATTTGAATTTGGCAGTTTGAAGTGCAATTATAGTTTATAATTTGATATTTTCAATATATGTGCAATTTGATTCCTACTGTTGATAGACTTTGTAAAAGTCTATCCTTGTTTATTAGTGATTAAGAGTGGGACATACTTTTATCACTAGGGGGTGTATGGGGTGAGGAGACAAAGACGAGATGAGTTGAGATATGAACTCAACTCATTGTTTGAGAGGTCAACTTCATATGTAGTCGACATTTTATACCATGTCCAGTAATAGTACACACAACCCTCATCACCACCGATGACTTATTGCTTAACTTCGGCAACGACCTCCGATAACCAACTTTGACGACCACCATCATGGATTTTAGGGTTTGCTTTTGGACCACTATTTTAAATTATGGCTACTACAAATTTGGACTTCGTTGACACATTTTTTTTTTGTTTTGTTGACACTTGTGACATAAAACCGCCGATAAAATCTTAAATTAAAGCTTAAAAGTGACTATTAATTTAAAATACATATAAAACATCAATAAATATTTATATTAAGTTGACGCACAAAATTGTCAACAAAAATACTTTTGTGTAAGTTCCTTCAAAACTAGAGATGTTTATGAGGCGAATGGGCCTATTTTAATCCTAATCCCCGCAAAATTTCCCGCAGGGATCGGGGTAGGAATTCCCCATGGTGGGGAATTCTCATGGACTGGGCTCCCCGCAGGGAAAAATTTCCCATTTGGTTTTTTTCAATTTATTCATTTTTTTAAAATTTCTTTTTAATTTATTTTCAATTAAGTAAATTTTTTTAAAATTTTCTATATTAAATAGGTCATTTAGAATAGAATTTTTAATTACATAAAACATTATGAAATCTTTGATTAAAAACAATAATATTAAGTGGATAAAAGATATAACTAAAATGCGTACCTTCCAAAATTTCTTAAGGTTAAAATTTTAAATATTACAACATATTCAAGTCTTAAACAAGAATAATATATATATATATAAAAGTTCACTCTATATGTATAACTTGTAAGAGATAATTAATAAATTATATATATAATTAAAGTGGGGCGGGTCGGGGTCGGGAATATACCCATCCTCACTCCATTTAGCCACCTGAAAAAAGTCTCCCCCTCCCTCCCCTATTCTATGTCTAATCAGGGATTCCTTGCCCCGTTTGGGGTGGGTCCCAGCCCCGCTGGTTAAATGAACATCTCTATTCAAAACGTTGAATTCTCGATTTTTTGATTAGTTCATAGTATTTTATAGTCGTTCTTTATAGAAATTTAGAATCAATAAAATCATTTTTATGATGTAAGACAACTTTTGAGAAATTAGGCACATGAATGTTTTTATGTTTAAATTTCTTTTTATCAAAATTGTAAAATGATTGCTTACAATTGAAATGCATGATCTAAAAATAAACCAAAAACCTTATTTCCTACACCTCCAAACAATATATGTGGCTTAAAAAATAATAAAATAAAGTACAATCTATAGTTTATTAAAAACAATATATGTAGAATTATTGAATAAAAAAGTTTTCAAACAAAGATAATCATCATAAAAACTGATTATTTATGGAAAACAAAAATAAATATATGATTTTTCCTTCTCTTCTCGGATTAAAACTAATAATTCCCAATTCCCAAAACCCAATAAATATAAGTATATAAATATATAAAAACATCTTTCTTTACCTTCATTTATATATATATTTAATCATTTTCTTCCGTCACATCAATCTCAAATCTTTTGTATCAACTCAAATTAATTTAGGGTTTGTTTGGATTGACTTGAGATAAAAGTGTTTTTTAAAAAAACTCATTTTTATTTAAACTCTTTTGATAAAATAAGTTTAAAACACACCTCATAATCTATTTTGAGTGATTGTCGAACACGCAATTTTTTTTTTGTAAAATAGTTTATTTTTTAAATTAAACACTTTGAAAATGTATTCCAAATCCGCCATTAATTAACTTCCAAAATAAATCCACCAGCTTTAAATTACAAACCCACCACAATTTATCCAATTTTTTCCTTTTTAAATTGGATTTCAAATTTTCAAATCTCTCAAATTGAGTTGAATTTTTCTTATTGAACTAAATCCAAATCTTTTAACACATTTAATTTATATTTAATTATCTTTCCAAAATAATTTAATTAAACTTACAATTTGAATAATTACCTAAATATTTCAAGATAATTGAATTCAAATTACAGAAAACTTGAGATGTCATATTTATTATCTCTGGTTTTTTTATGAAAAAAATGGTGGGGTTAATATATTTAATTACTACTTATTCACTTAACTACCTTAATCATAAAAAAAGAAATGGTGGGGTTTTTTTTTCAATGAAGAAAAAATGGTAGGGTTAATTATCTTTAATTATTACTTATTTGAATCTGAATTACATTGGTTTCCCAAAATCTTAACAGTTCATATCTTGATGAAAAGTGAAAACCGCTTTATGGAAATAAAGATTAATCAAGATTTAATTGATTAAATTTGATTTTGTTTAAAAAAAGAATTGATAAATTTGATTTTGATATTGGTTATTTTCTTTTCATAATTATTTGATTAGGCTGACCTCTTTTTTCTATTCCAAGTGATTTACCAATTAAGATGAGGAATGGTATATATGAAGTTTTTCTATGGAAATATAGATAGGTTTTTCTTTAGCAATTAAATGAAGTATTTTTATCATGACGTTTTCTAAAGATTTTAATGACAGATTATTATTTTATAGTAAGATTTTATATTTCCTGAAGGATGAAAATTTACCCTTAGTAGTTTCGCAATAAAAAATTACGACTTAACAAACAAAAGATTATCCAAGGATTAGAAAGTCAAGGTAGGAGGCGGGAGAAAATGTGTAAATTAAGAGTGAAATTTTGTATATTATTGAATAATTAATATAATCAGAATACAATGAAGTAGTGAATAAATAGACACCAAGATACCTAACATAGAGAAGACACATATAAGGAAAAATGCTAGAAAGGAAAAAATACAGGAAATAATAATTAGAATAAACCCTAATTAAATTTAACACTCTTCCTCAAACTCAAGGTGGTATATACAACTTAAGTTTGTGAAGTGACCGACTGAAGTTGATGACAAAAACTAAAAAAAAAAAAAAAACTCTCGAATCAAATCATGACAGATTTGTGGTGGAGATAGAACCCACGAAAAATTAAAACACAGAGAACTTCTGGGCTGGAGAGAGTACCCACGAAGAACTAAAAACACAAAGAACTTTTGCAGGCAAAGGAAAAATATCTACGAAAGATACTACACCAAAAATTTCCAAAAAAGGAAAAGAATTTGCAAAAACGAAATTTCAAAAAAGATACTACATCAAAATTTCCAAAAAAGGAAAATAATTTGCAGAAAAGAAATTTCAAAAAACATCCTTAGAACATATGGAGCAAAAGCAGAGACACAATAAACAACATCAGAAAGCCTTAAACAAATATTGCCAAGACAAAACACATAATAAACTCTCCCTTTGGCAATATTTTTTAAGCCATGACAAAACAACAAAACAACCCAACCAGACCAAAGCCCAAAAAGAAGAAAAAAAAAAAAAAAAATCAACCCAAACAACCTCTACCATCAAATCACTTCCCCTTTTTGACCGGCTTAAAAAATCAAGCATCAGCAATTGTGTCAGCTTCTGGACCAGGATCGACGTCTCTAGAAGACCCCGAAGCAAGTGTAGCATATCATCAACTTTAGCTTTTTGGGCATAAATGCATCAAAGAAGCAATCCAAGTTCCATAGATTATGAATAACAATTCGATTATGGATATGACATGCTATATTAAGGGCTTCGACCCAGAAACGGTAGAGGGTATTGTGCGCATGTAGTATAGCACGTGCCATTTCCTGAAGAGTACGATTCTTCTGTTCCACGACTCTATTTTGCTGAGGCGTGATGGGGGTAAAGAATTCATGGTGGATTCCCTTGCAGTGCAAAACTCAACAAACTGTTTGTTTTCAAATTTCCAACCATGATCATTATGGATGCGAACAATATTTAGGCTTTTCTCTCTTTGCAATTGAAGGCATAAACCTTTGAAGACAAAGAAAGCATCCGATTTTTCCCTGATAAATCGCACCCATGTGTATCTAGAGAAGTCATCCACACACACTAGAACATATCTCTTGCTGCCAAGACTTTTTACCTGCATAAGATCCATTAGATCCATGTGAATTAATTCAAGTACTCGAGCAGTTGTAATCTCTGGGCCTGCTTGTGAGAAACCTTAATCTGTTTTCTAGCCTAACATTCTCCATAGATTAGTTTCTCATATCCATGAATGGGAGGTAGACCAATCAGAACATCTTTGGAATAAGCTTTTTGTATTGAGTTTAAACTCATATGACCCAATCGAATATTTCGTATTCGCATTCAAACATTGATTGCAGGGATTAAAACATTGATTGGTACTCTCTCCAGCCCAATTGCTTGTGCCATAGAGTGGTCTCATCAGGTTTGGACAAGTGACAAACATGGTCAGTATTAGCAAGAGACCACAAGTAACAATTATTAGAAGATCGTTTACCTGTCATGACAAGTGTTTTTAGATTTTCTATGACAAGACACTGATATTTCGTATTCGCATTCAAACATTGATTGCAGAGTTGACTGATACTAAGGAAATGCAACTGACAATAGCTCTAACAATATCTTCTTGTTCACAATTATCTTCTAATTCTTCATCAGAGAGAGTAGACGAAAAACTCTTGCTCTTCCATTTTAGAAAAATGGGACATTCAGCTTGATAGAGTCCAAAACCTTCGCATTCTTTACACCTAAAGGTTTTTTCCTTGTTGGCAACATCAAAACCGAATCATTCAGAGGTCGAGCTTTAGGAAAGCTAGTCCCTGCATTGTCGCTTGACTTGGGACCTTTCGATGGAAAAGAGCCAAGTCTTTTCTCAAGTTTCTTCAAAACACGAGAAAACTGCTTTGCTAGTAAAAAGATTACATAAACCAGATTGTCTTCAGATTCGTCCACATGATTCACCACATGATCTTCGATAGATGATTGAAGTGCAATTCCTTTGTTTTTCTTATCAGATTTATCATTCAACGGCATCTCACATGTGATAAGAGAACCTATTAAATCATCAACTTTCATCGAGGAAATATCCTAAGTTTCCTTGATGGTTGTGTCCCTCATGTCGAACCTTTTTGGTAAAGATTTGAGAATTTTCCTCACAAGCTTTTGTGCAGGTATCTTCTCACCCAGAGCTAAGGATTCATTTGCAATATCAAGAAGTCTCATATTGAACTCAATAATAGTTTCATCATCTTCCATCTTGAGATTTTCGAACTTCGTAGCCAGCAGCTGAAGTCTTGACATTTTCACTTTCGAGGAACCTTCATGTGCAACAACAAGAATGTTCCAAGCTTCTTTTTCCGATATGCAAGTATTGATCAGCCTGAAGATACTTTTATCAACACCATTGAATATGGTGTTAAGCGCACGAGAATTGCCAGAGAGGCCTCATCCTCAATTTCAGACCAGTCAATTTCAGGCTTGAGTTCCTTTTCACCTTTGACATTGGTGACTTGGGGATGGGACCACCCAACAATAACCGATTTTCATGATTTGTTGTGAAGAGACTTCAAGAAAGTTGTCATTCTCACCTTCCAGTAAGAGTAGTTTGTCCCATCCAACACTAGGGGGAGGGGGATGCAGTAGATCCTCCTTCCTTTATTCCCTCCATGGAATACTAACAGGAACAGAACACTAGAAGATGGTGACCCTCTCCAATACCAATTGAAAAAGGTAAGAACTACCTACGACACAAGTAACTCTATCACCAACACTGTCACACAAATACTCAAAACAAACAACAACAGTAATAAGCCACACAGAAACACAAAAAGTTGTTAACCCAACTTGGTGCAATATCACCTACGTCTAAGGGGCAGCAACCCAAGAAAGATAACTTCACTATTAATAATGTTAAGCAATTATAATGAAGTACTTATTTAAAATTACAACAATTACAGTGACTCCCAAGAAGCTTAGCATTCAATCCTTCGTCTAGGCTCCCCCCTAGAAAAGTGAATCCCTCGCTGGAAGACTCAAGTTCTCCCTAAGCAACAATAATAGCGAAGTATGTCTTAGGCTCCCCTAAGACTAAGACTCCTTCTCAACTATGTTTATCTTTCCACTCAAGTTACGACTCCTCGACTCCTTTATTCGATTTTGTTTAAGCTCCCACTAAGCTTAGGATCATCTCTCTCAGAAGACTTCGAATGATGCAAAACAAAATGGCTTGAAGACAGGATCCAAAAACAAAATGACTTGAAGATAGAATCCAAGTATACAGTCCAAATTTTCTAAATTATCAAAATAATCGCAACGACACTCTATATGCTTTTCTCTAGAAAAATTTAGTGACTTAGACAAAAGCAAAGAAACATTAAAATACACGTAGCAGACCAAAAAAAAGCTACCCTAACTTCCATAACCAGAGTGCATGACAAAGGAAAAATATCTGCAAAAGATACTACACCAGAAATCTTTCCTTAAAATTTTCAAATAAGGAAAGATTTCATAGGAAAGGCATTTCGAAAAACATCTTTAAAACATACAAAGCAAAAGTAGAGACACAATAAACAATATCAGAAAGCCTTAAACAAATATTGCAAAGATAAAACACATAACAGAAGAAACAAAACAACACTTTTTTTCTTTTTCTTTTGTTACTTATATATAATCAACTCTAACTAAACCATTTTTTTTAGATTTTAATAAATATTCGAACATGATCGAACGATACAATTTATAAAACTAAAATTGTATCGGTCGTGCACCTTTAGACCCTAGTGCAAATAAAGATTTGAAGAAAAAGTAGGAAGACAAAATAAATATGTCATACAAGACAAAAATATTGCTAGTTTATGCCAACATAGTTTTATGTTACAATAGTTAAAAACGAGAAAATTTTTGGTGCACAACATTGAACTTAACTTAGTAATAAAGTCTCTTTTTTGTAGTTGTACTAAAAAAACACGATATAATCAAATGAATTTAAGCTCAAAATAGATAGCTCAATAAACAAAAATGTCGATAAAATGTTGATGATGTCAATGAATATTTCAAAAAACTTATAAAAAGAAATAAAAAATATTTTACACTTTTTTAAATAATTTAAAATCCTTATTATTTATATTATCTTTATGGCTTATTCTCCATATTTCATCAAAATTTTGATATAACGAGAATGTCGATATGCTACTCAAACTCATAATATTGAAAATATTGACGTGTCGATAAAAATTAAATATCTAAATTGTGCATATATATATATATATATATATATTGTTAAATTTCGTAAATAAAATAATGATGAGATGAAGTATCTGAAGTTGGGCCTTTTAAGTTTACTACAAAATGATTTTCAAGGCTTGGGCCTACCGAACAAATTTCTCTTGGATCTATTTCACTTGAATACTAAATACACAATTTTCCCAATATGCATTCTTTAGTTGTATGGTTAAATTACAAACTTTGTTTTCATAGGATTCTATTAAATAACCTTTTCATCTATGTATTTTAGATTTTGTTCAATTTTAATTATATAATTTTAAACATCTAATTTTAGTCTTATAATTTTAATCAATATTTAATTCCTTGAAATTCATTTTATTAAAAATTAACTAAATCATTACACTAATTTTCATGCAAGAAAATACTATATGTGATTATGTTTCCAAAATTTATCGTGAAGATAAGTTTTTGATAAAACCAACAATAAACCGATAGTATATATCAAATTTAAGTTTTATTGAAAGTACGTATATAAATTAAAATTAGACGATAATGATATTTTAATCTCTAACCGTGACAACTACATTATATATATTCAAGATTCTAACTGTTAAATCTTTATTAAAGACCAAACTCACTACTTGCCATTTATTTTGTTTTGATTTTGATTTTGATTTTGATTTTTTTAGTGTCCAAACTCACTACTTGTTGATGTTAGACTTTGTTTTCTATAATTATTGCCAAGAATCAAAATAAAATTTTATCAAATAAAATAAAAAATGAATTAAAACACTTGAAAGTTTAAATACCCAAACGAAATAAACACCAACAATCGAATAAATAGTTTTTTTTTTTTTTTCTTTCATAATTAGAGAGGGATATATACTTTGAATCTATAAACTTAAGCCAAGAACACTAAACAAACTTTCCACACAAAAGTTCAAATAGTATAGATGAATAATATAATAGAATCTAAACTTATTATAATAATGTTTTATGATAAAATGGTAAGTAGAACTTAGCTGAACTACCCCCTCCCATTTTCCCCTGTCATAAGGCTCTGTTTGGTGAGAAGGAAAGAAAAAAAAGAAAAAAAGAAAATCAATCTCTTTTTAAACACTTCAAAATACAATTTCTATTTCATGAAACCTTGTTTCAATGGCCCTTGCAGATCATCATCAGAGAATTCACCCAGTTACAGATGTTGAACCGCCGCCACCGCAGTTGGCTCCGCCGCTAAATCGTCCCTCGCCATTGCTGGGAAAGGATGGCCACCACCAAATTCTCCCTCCAAAAAACAGAAGATCTTGCCTTTGCAGATGCTTATGTTGCACATTCTGTGTTATTTTACTTCTTCTTATCATCGTCGGAGCCGTCGTCGGAATTCTCTATCTCGTTTTCAAGCCCAAGATTCCGACGTTCTCCATCGACTCCTTGAACATCAGCGATCTTCAACTTAATTTCGACATGTCACTCTATGCCAGGTTTTGTTCAATATACTTAACAAAAAAACAAACAATTTTTTTCGTATAACATGGACATTTAAACAACTATCTATTTGTATGGCTGTTAACACGTATTATATGTCAATTTAAAGTTTTATTGTTATTTTAAACCTTCTATAACTTTCTATTTTGTTTTTTTAAAAGGTTTAATGTAAAGATGCATGGTTGTTTCGATATAATCTCAAATTAACTCTTGCTGTAATGTTAAATTTAATTTCTTGATTTAGGTGATCTTTTTTCTTTGACGAATTTATTTCCAAAATCATTGGTTAGAACTGGAAATAATATTTTTAAAACATCATTTAAATCTTTTCAATTCTAAATTTTGCTAACAAATACATATAAAAATACAACAAAACAAAATCATAGAAAAATTAAATATATTATCTTCAAATTTTTGTTTCCCGATAGCTTATCAATTACTATTAATTCATATTTTTAACAGGTTCGACGTGAAAATCACAACATACAACCCGAACGAGAAGATCGGAATATACTACGAAAAGGGAGGAGTTTTGAGCGTTTGGTACACAGAAAACAAGCTTTGTGAAGGATCGTTGCCGGTGTTCTACCACGGCCACGGGAACAAGACGACGTTGGATGTGGTTTTGACCGGAAGGACGGTGTATGGAAGCACTTTGATGGCGGCATTGGTGGAGCAACAGCGGACCGGCCGCATTCCGCTGCAGCTCCGGGCGGTGGCGCCGGTGGCCGTGAAATTGGGGAAATTGAAGCTTAAGAAAGTTAAGATTTTAGGGAATTGTTTGTTGGTGGTGGATAGTTTGACTGCTAATAATGCCATTACTATTAAAGCTAGTAATTGTAAGTTTAGGTTAAAGCTTTGATTTTTATTTTTTATTTTTCCCATTTGGAATGGAAAATTCTCTAGGGATTTTCAACACTTTTGTTAATTATTGTTATTTTTTAATTTTAATATGGTTATTTGTATTTGAGTGTTTTTGTGAGAGTAGGAATTTAATTATATGGATTATATGTTATATTCAGATTCTAGAGCGATATTTTTTTCCCCATTATTTTCATTTTCATGTCATGTATAATGTGATCAAGACATTTTTAATTTTGTCTAGATATAAATCTTGTGTTTATTTTTCAAACTTTCAAGTGTTATTTTTCATCATTATTTTAATTAATAATAATGTCTACAATAAATTTTGAGGTCAAAATTTTGAGACTAAATTTAGAAGGAAAAAAAAAATAAAAATCAAATGGTTACTAAAGTAGTATCTTAGTTTATCCTTCAATGATTTAATCTAAAAAAAAAAAAAAAAAGTGGTTTTCTATATACAAGATAAAAAGTGGTTTAATGCTCCATTTCTATGGAGCTGTATTTTATAAACATTTGGTTTAGTTTTTTTTTTTTTTTTTCTCTTTTTTTTTTGTTTACAATCAAGAATAATTGAAGGAAAAAAAAAATTAAAAAAAAAAAAAAAAAGTGGTTTTCTATATACAAGATAAAAAGTGGTTTAATGCTCCATTTCTATGGAGCTGTATTTTATAAACATTTGGTTTAGTTTTTTTTTTTTTTTTTCTCTTTTTTTTTTGTTTACAATCAAGAATAATTGAAGGAAAAAAAAAATTAAAAAAAAAAAAAAAAAGTGGTTTTCTATATACAAGATAAAAAGTGGTTTAATGCTCCATTTCTATGGAGCTGTATTTTATAAACATTTGGTTTAGTTTTTTTTTTTTTTTTTCTCTTTTTTTTTTGTTTACAATCAAGAATAATTGAAGGAAAAAAAAAATTAAAAAAAAAAAAAAAAAGAAAAAAGAAAGAAGAAGAAATTAACCCTTCATTGTCGACGTTAGACTCAAAGAAATATAAACACATCGTCTGTCAACATGTTAAAGAAAATTTAATACTTAATAATTTTGAATTTGCATTGAAATGTATTTTCTAATAGTATAGAATAAGTTCATCTACTTATTAAAAATGATTTTTAAAAAAAAAAATTCTAGAAATTTATGAAGAATTCAAATGTGTTTTCTTTAATTCAATAAATAAATATAAAAGATAGTAAACATAGTTAACATTAAGTAAAAATTAAAATTGTTGACAAAGAGGACCATTATATAATAGCATTGGTTTTAGAGAGTAGAGTCCATAGAATGTGGTTGAATATTTAATATATAATATATTGTTATTATTTAAATCTAAATTTAACTGTACCAAATTAAGCACAATTAAAGTGACATACTAAACTCATGTGAATTTTTAAAATACTTATAAATTGTACTAACTACTGATTAATTTAAATACATTACTTAACTTTAAGAATTAAGTAAAGAAGTGGTTTAAACAACTCTAATCCCAAAAACTAATATATATTAACATTGGAAATTTCAAAGGGCAATCATACTTGCCTTCTGTTTATATAGTAAAAGCCTCAACCACAGTCATTAAAAGCAACTAATTGAGGAATATTATTTTAAGGATTAAAAAGATAAAAGATAGCTTTGGTCCTTCCACCTATTTCTAAAGTAAAGAATCAACTTCCAAACTTAGGAGTAATAATTTTTTGTTTTTGGTTTCTAAAGTTTGTGTTTATTTCTCTGTAATTTCTTATTCATGATTTTATATTTCCTATGTAAAACATTAAAATTAAAATTAAGTTAAATAAAAAATTTAATTCTTAAGGGTCTAATTAGAATTTAGTCTATATATTAGTTTGATAAAACATTCATAAATAGTCTCTACGACATGAACTATTTATGAGGATTTTATCAAAATATAAGGATTATTTATGAGGTTTCACTAAACTATAGGGGTTAATTCTAACTTTTTACCAATCACATGAACCAAATTAAAAAAATTATAGTTTAACCTTAGATATATTAGCCCATTTTTAAAACAAAAATAAGTTTTTGAAAATTATTTGTTTTAGTTTTTAATTTTGGCTTTGATTTTTTAAAACACTTGTAAAATATACATAATAAAATATAAAAACAATTAATAAAAATGTTTACAAGCTTAATTAAAAAGAAAAAAAAAACTAAAACTCAAATGGTTACTAAAGTAGTATCTTAGTTTATCCTTCAATGATTTAATCTCAAAAAAAAAAAAAAAAACATTTAACATTTGTAACAAGTTATTATTTTATGTCATAAAAAAATTATCTGTAGTTGTAATGGGAGACGTTTCTTTCATGCATAGATAAATTATTCGAAGTAAAATGTGTTTTTAAATTAGGGGAATAAAAGGTGTTTGTGCTAAAGAGTGGAGTTGGAGTGTAGAGTTGTGAACTTCACTCTTTATTTAGTCAACAAGTTTGTGAACCACTTCTAAAAAACATCAATTTGTGTTCTATTAACTCATTACACGGTGGATCCCACAAATTTACAATTTCCAGAACTTCAAAACTTTACTTCTTCCCCTTCCCCCCAATAGTTTTTTTTAGAAAATCTTATATGATACGACTAAAATTAAAGTTTAAAATGTTAATGTCAATGGAAATATCGATGCCCTAATCTTACGAAAATATCAATGGAAATAATGATGAAATGTCGATTCCGATAGATATTTTCTGAAAAAGTTATAAAAACAAAAAATTAAAAGAAAATTTAATTAGTAAATAAACATTTTATGATTTTTAAACAAGTTAAGATGTTTATTTTTTATATTATATTTACATTAGTGACAGATTATTTTTTATGTTTCGCAGATTTTTCTATGATATAATAAAAATTTTGATTCACCTCTCACGTAGATATCAAACTTATGAAAACATGTAAATATCAATAGAAATATCAAGATGTCGACTAAAATTTAATGTTATGTTAAAACATTGTATGCTAAAATTTATCTAAATTATTACCATTTAAAACTATGTTAAGGAAAAAACCATGACCTCAATAAAAAAAAAAAAAAAAAAAAAATACTACACAAAAACTTTGTTTTAGCCAAATTCTTTATTCTAACAACTTAGAATAAAGATTTGGCAAAACATGTTCGAATAACACTTTCTTAGAAATAATTTTGCTTTTCTTTTTCTTTTTAATTTTAATTAGTTTGTTTTACTCGTGAATGGGTAACCATTTTAATTTTAGTTCTTTATTTTTTTAAACTTTTTTTTTTTTTTTTTTACTTTTTCTCCTAAATTTTTCATGTGACTTTTAGATTTTTCAAGGAAATCTTAAATTTTTAGTCAAATTCTAAAAATACAAAATTTATTCTTTCTAGTTTTCACATCTTGACTTGATCTTCTAAAATATTGGTGTGAAATGGATAAAAGAGAATAAATCTTATAGGTGAAAATATGTTTATAAGTTAACTTTTAAAAATCAAAATCAAATAGATATCACATTCTTCCTTTTTTTCTTCTTTTTTCTTTTTTTCTTTTTACTATGGTTTGTTTTCTTACAATCTCTCTATCATGGGTTTTATCTTTCATGGATATACATTTGTATTTTTAGCTAAATTCTAAACACAAAAATAGGTATTTAGAATTAAACCTACTATTTTAGTTTTCAAAACTTTGTTTCGTTTTTAAAAATACTCCTACAAAGTAAATAGCAAAATAAAGATTCAAAAACCAAATCGTGATATAATGAAGATTTAACAATTAAGATATCCAGTAAATTATCACAACACCGTGAATTGGTATGCTAAAGATTATTTGTTTCGTAATGACACACAAAGTCAAGACTTATAAAATCGTGCAATGGATAAACTTTCAATTTTCATAATTCATTTAATGATAAATTTTTTTAGGATAATGTAAGAAAATTAAGGTCTAAATAATAAAGAGTTTGAGTGATGATGATGCAAGGAAGGTGTGGCTATGGATTGAGTGTAAAAGGTGTGTTCTTTAGGCTCAAGAAATTGGCACATTGATTGGTGGGATCAAGTTGTAGGGTTTTTTTCTTTTTAATATTCCCCAATATGCATCTTTCAACTATTTGATTTCTTTTAACACAAGTTAAAAGGAAGAAAAAAAATCATTTCTATTCATGAAATAGCTTCCATTTCTCTTTTTGGATTATTTTATAGATAAAGTAAAAATATATTAAGCATTTGATTGTTAACACAATCATACATCTGTTAATTGACTTAAGATTATATTATATAGTTTTTGGTGTTAAAGAGTTAGATCTTTATAACTCAAAATTAATAAATCAAATCTATATTTGACATGTGAGTTTGTTTATTTTAGGTTAAATTATATATATATAAAAATGTCCTTTAATTTTGTTTATTTATTTAAAAAATACTCATATATTTTCAAAAATAAAAAATATTACCCCTAAACTTTCACAAAGGTTCAAAAGTAATTTTGGAGTAGAAATTCTTCAGAAAGTGGATAAAAATTGATATGAAATGGTGTTTTAGTGATCTAAATAGAAATTTAGATCGCGATATCGTTATAGATTATCACTATATAGTTCTAAATCTTGATTTTTTTTCAAAATTTTAAAGAATTCCTATTACAATAGGTATTTTAAAACGTTTATAATAATTCAAGGACAATATTACAACTTTTAAAAATATAGAAGTATTTTTAAAATAAATTACAAAGTTTGGAAGCATTTATTATAATTTAGCATTTATATACCATTTATGTTAATGTCATGATAACAACAGTCATAAATTCTTATTTAATTATCAAACTTTTATGTGCATATGTCTTTTTTTTTTTTTTTTTTCCATAAGCCAAAAAAAAATTTTTATTTTTTTTTTGGTTGGGGTCTTTTTTTTATACACATTTAAATTTTTAAAAAATAAAATTATATCTGACTATAATTTTTTTTTAAAAAAAAATTATAGTCAGATATAATTTTATTTTTTAAAAATTACAAATAACCACTACCATTATTTTAAGCCACATTATGTGCAAAGAAGGATTGTCATTATCGATACTCATTACTTTTTTAATCAAAATAATTACTTTTTAAAAAGTCTAATAAAAATATTTCAAATTCATATATATATATATAGTTATATATATATATAATTTAACCTAAAATAAACAAACTCACATGTCAAATATAGATTTGATTTATTAATTTTGAGTTATAAAGATCTAACTCTTTAACACCCAAAACTATCTAATATAATCTTAAGTCTATTAACAGATATATGATTTTGTTAACAATCAAATGCTTAATATATTTTTACTTTATCTATAAAATAATCCAAAAAGAGAAATGGAAGCTATTTCATGAATAGAAATGATTTTTTTTCTTCCTTTTAACTTGTGTTAAAAGAAATCAAATAGTTGAAAGATGCATATTGGGGAATATTTTATAGATAAAGTAAAAATATATTAAGAATGATATTCATTTTTTTTTTTTTTTCCATAAGCCAAAAAAAAATTTTTATTTTTTTTTTGGTTGGGGTCTTTTTTTTATACACATTTAAATTTTTAAAAAATAAAATTATATCTGACTATAATTTTTTTTTTTAAAAAAAAAAAAGGATTATCATGACCAGCTTTAGGTTTTTTAATATATGCAACCGACAAATCTCATTGATGGATCTTATAATTGGCCAATGAGATGACTCTTAAACTATTTTATTTAATACTCACACCACTACTTATTTTAATCAAATTCATTTTCAAACAATCATATTGCACCCCAACCATCCAATGTCCTTTGAAAAAAAAAACATATTTATTAATTAATCATTTTATAAGCTAAATTATATAAAATACCTTACAATTTTAGAGAAAATTTCTTTGGTTAAAATAAAATGAAAATTTACATTGACTATCGATATTAGACGAAATAAATAGTAATATATATATAGTTGTAATTAATATCACATGTGTCTTTGAATTTTTACTCATTAGCTGTCATGTCAATTTCCATCTTTTATTTTAATGAAATTTATTTTTTTCAAAACAATTTCAAAGTTTGAGATTCTTTTAAACAAATTTCAAATCTCAAGATTAAAACGAAAATGTCAAATTTTAAAGGACATAATTAAAATTTGTTCCCTCCAAAGCAAGTAAAACTCAATTGGCGTGTGCTAGTGACCAAGAAATATGTGGTTTGAATCTCCACTCCTATAGAGAGAGAAAAAAATTAATCTAAAAGTTTACAAGTTATTTGGTATAATTTAACCATCCTTTACATACATAACTATATTTATCATTTTTTCTTTTAATTTTATTTTCCCTCTATTACTTAATCATTGTAGATGTGTTGTTGGTATATATTAATATTGCTCTTTATTATTACCTCTTTTGTCTTCAAAAGTTAAAAGCAATTAGAATTTTAGCTCTTCTCTCTAATTTTTAAAACTTCTTCAACTTCTTTAAAAGTAAAAATTATTTGGAAAAGTTATCACAATAGGACGAAAAATTTAGTATCCAATAGTTATTAGAGACATACATATTTGTTTAATCTACATCCAAGATTATCAAAAAGCAGTCAACAATAATACAAGGCATACTCGTTCATTAATTCTTTCTTCAAAAGGGAGTCATCTCCAACATCCACATCTTACGATATGTGGGAAAGATCCCAAACGAATCTTTAGATGCATTGAAATTTTGATAAGGTCTTATGATCATAAAAGGGTAGTGATTTATGTTACAAATTTACAAATACAACATGGAAAGATTCTATTCTTTAAGAATATTTTTTTTATTCATGTACATTTAAAATCAATGGGTGTATGTGATTACTTTTTTGCAATATAAAATTTAAAAAACAAAAGAATCCCATTCTTTAAAATATTGATATTGTTTGTACTTATATAAGTGGAAACAATGCATTTAAACTCTCTTATAAAACCCCACCTCATGGTTGGACTAAGTTTTGTATAAAACATTAAGTCTCACACATATGATATTGCTCTCATTTTTGCAATTAAGCAATCAATTAAACTTTGTTTTAAAATTTGATTCATAATCTCTCATACAAAGGAATATATATTACTGAAAGATTAATTTAGTAGTTAAGTAGCTAATTTTTGTTATTAAATTATATATAATTAATTAAGGAGGAGACAATTTTAGGAATGACACTTTTTTAGGAACATAACAAATCTTTCTCTCGATTCTTTTACATCCAGAAAAAATTTAGGCCATAATCCAGAAAAAATTTAGGCCATAAACTAGTGAGAATTTTTCTCGTGACAATTTTTTTGTTGATTATTCATTAGGGTTGACAAAAAAACTTGTGGGACTGGGTCCCATTCGGGTTGGAGAATCCCCTGTTTGACCAGGCACGGGAGTCAAACCGGGGAGATTCCCTGGGTATCTGTCTGATGTTGGGGCGGGGACGGGGAGGGTATCCCCGCCCTGTCCCTGGCCTCAACCCCACCCCGATATATCCCCGATAACCCCCCGTTAATATATATATATATATAAAGATGTCTCGCTCAGTCACTCTTTGCTGCCTCTGTCTCGCTCTCACTCTCGCCCATGCCCTGTCTCTCGCCCTCTCTATCTTCCGCTGGCTCTATCTCTCGCTCTCTCTCCCAGTCTAGCTCCCCCGCCGTCTCACTTGCTCTCGTTGTCTCGTTCTCGGGGATGGGAGTAAATTCTCCTTGTTCCCGTCCCCGCCCCGCCCCTATTGCCAACCCTATTATTCATCCCTTCTTGAATTTTTTCCAATAGATTTGATTCCATGATATAAGAGATAAGTACGTACTCTAAATTAAAAACCCAACATATACATTGCTTCTATCCTACAACTCAAGTGTCAATTGCATTTATAGTTAATATATGAGGGCTTCATTGTAACAATTTTGTAAATTTAACCAATCAAGTATTTGAAGGGAAATGAAGTAATTTTATTAAAATTACAATACATCTGTAAATAGGTCATATAAGACAACTTTGGAATAAAAAAGTTACCAAAAGGGGATCCAAAACTCAATAATTGGGATAAGAGAGGGAGTAATACAAGAAAGAGAGAGGGAGAATTTTTATTTGGGAATTTGGGATTGTTTTGAGTTGGAGTATTGGACAGGCAACCACCCCACTTTTTGTGCAGCTGTGTTTTGGGTATAAAAAATAATATAATAATATTAAATTTCTTTTTTTTTTTTTAATTAAAAAATAAAAATAAAAAATAAAAAGTGCCCCCCTTTGCCTTAGCTCATCTTAGGTTAGGACTATAGCTGGATTCACAAGCAATCACATGCACTTTCACCCCCATCCATCTCTTCTTCCCCTTTTTAAATATTTCTCTTTTTCCCCTTTGGATCTCTCATGTCTTTCACATCTCTCTATTCTCATTTTCTTTTCTCTTTTAATTTTTCTTACAAATCCTCTCTCTTCCTCTTCTTCTCTCTCCTCCTTTCCCTCTCATTTTAGAACAACAAAGATATTGGTTTTAGTTAAGTATTCCATTTCTTCCAAGTGTTTTGTTAGTTAACTTCGTATCTCTGAGAATTGAATATCTGTTTTAGTACAACGATAAAGGGTCGAGTGAAAATTTGAACTTTTGTTCTTTCTTGAGGTAATGAATATAACAATTAATCAGGTTATGCTTACGGTGTCAATATATATAGTATTTTGCTGATATTGACACTTTTTTTTAAAAAAAAATATTATATTAGATGTAGTTTTGGGATATTTGACCTAAAATTTCTAAAAATGATGTGAAACTTCTAAGCTAAACTTATATATATTAAGCTAATTGATTGTGGACATATTCACACTTAAATTGGATGTAAGTTAAAAAAAATATATATATATATTCATGGTTGTAGCATCCTACATATAGTTCATATGTCTCGTCAAAAATTAATAAGTCGTCATCATTTAGAAGACTACTTGTTGGTTTTTATGTTATTTTGACAACTAACTTTGTATCATATGTAGTATATTCCTTTTCTTTTTGTTATGTGTTCTAAATGATGATGCGTATCAATTTTAGTTATTTAAGCAAATGATTTTAGTTATTTTCCAAAAAAAAAAAGTTAAGGAATAATTTTTTTTTATATATATTTTTTAAGTGCAATTACTATGTTTGGAGTAACAATTTGAACATTAAACCATTTAAAAAGGAAATTATTATGTCTTAACAGACTAAGTTATATGTTTAAATTCTCATTTTTTTTAGTTCTAACGATATGTAAATAAAGAATTGAATATCTTAAATTTACTATAAATATATAAATATATTGACTCAATTAAGTTAGGTTGGAATTAGTGTAAATTTTATTCTAGACTTTGAATTTACATATTTAAAATAGTTTATTTTGGTCTCAAATTTTATTTAAAAATTAGTCATGGTCATTAAATTCTTGTGTTGCATTTAATATATATTAGGTCATATTCTTCTAAAAACTAGATACATGTGACTCAAACTAACAAGTCCACATGCCATCTTTTGTAAAACTTTTTGTTAAATGTGTATTGTACAAATTAAATAATATGACTAAAATAGCTTTTCAGGAAAAAAAATAAAAAATCAAAGAGTAATATTTGGGTATTCAAACAAATGAATAGGCATACAAGTTTAACGCTCTAATCAAATAATTAATAAGATATACTTTAATAGTTAGAAAATATTTTTGTTGGTGCGGATAACTGACATAGGCTCCCATTGCTTCTTTGACTCGTTGCTCTAGTTCAAATTTGTCATTAGAGCTTGAATTGACCTTCAAAAGGACTTGCATAGATGTAATGTTGAGTCGAGAACACTCTGAAGTCTAACTTAGTACAAGGAGTATCTAACTCAACTAAACACATAGGAAACTGCTTTCCCCATGAAGTTGTTGGTACGAGGTTATTTATAAGACCTTTCCTCTAACTCCTACTTGGGGTTATGTCCAATATCAATAGTGTCATAATAAGTATGACCTTCAAGGTTGCAAGTGCCAGTGATGAGCTCAGCTCGATCATTTTATTTCTTTTGCTGAAATTTCATGAGCTTAGTTAGTCAACCCTAAAATTGAGAACTTGACTTTTCCTTTTTGAGACATGTGAATCCCATACACGCTTCAAAACTCATTTGGATTTGGGCTCACCCGTGGGCTTGAGCCTTGTCTCGGGCAATCTCAACCATTTTAATGCAAGATTCTTTACTCGTTAAAATTCAATTATTTGGTCAATCATGATCGTAATTTATAACATGGTTATCATTAAAAGATGATAATAATCCGGTTAAAATAATATCACATCTTCCTCTCGGTACTTTGTTTTTCATTCTATCTTGGTATATATACTTTTAATATACTTTCATACCACTATGGAGATATTTGGAGGTACGTTGTTCCTAACAAATGATATAATTAGAGTGATTTTCAAGCCCTGTTTTAGTCGTGTTGGTAGAATTCTCGAGTGCCGAATGAAGAAGTGGAGAGCTTCAAAAGATGCATTCATGGTGGTACCTATCTAGGTTGAGCATTCAGATTGACAATGAAATATTTTTCAAAAAGTCATTTGCATTTAATTAAAAACAGTTTGAAATAAAAATACACATGTGTTTGGTTATACTATCTTAAAAGTGTATGTATACATAAAGTTTGTTTCGTTTGACTATATGCTCAAAGTGTTTTGCTGAACATGATTAATGGAGGTAGTCTTGACTAGAGGTAGTTGTCGGAGTGGTTGTTGAAGCATGTTGTCAGAACGAAGCGGTAGTTGTTGCCGATGGTGATTCTTGTTGTAGTTGAAACAAATGTGGTCGATCGCTAGAGGGGGTCGTCAGAGTTGACCATTGAAGGTAGTTGTCAAAGTGTGTCGTTGATCATGATTGTCGACAGAGTTCGTCGCTAGCGGTGGCCAGCGGGTGAAGTCATTGGAACCATTGGAGAGGAGAAAGAGGGAAAGATGAAGTTTGTTAATAAATGTGCAAACTTCAACAGTGACGTTGGGCAAAATACTAAGTTGAGTTACAGACTCAACTCAACTAATCAACCCAAGTTAACGCCCCACACTTTAAATAGTTCCTATAGTTTGATAAAATCCTCATAAATAATTCATATTAAATGGACTATTTAGGAAGGTTCTATAAGAGGAACAAATTCTAACTTTCTCCCAACTATAGAGATTAAATTTGCAATTTAACAAATCACTTCTGCTTACTATTTATTTATAGCAAAAGAAAAAAAAAATACAGTTTTTTATTCAAAATAGTCATAATCATTATAGAATTACAGTTCTATCTTTTATGCATTATTTTTAAGTAACTTATTTAGAGTATATTTTTTTTAACTAATTTAACCTTGAATCACGTTTACATTATGTTATTGTTGATGTTGACTAAAACGTCAAAGGATTTTTTTTTTTTTTAATTTTTTTAAAGATATGTCAAAGGTCATTTTAGCAGACATATCGATTAGAAATATTAATGTCATTCCATATATTTTACAATAGTCCTGCAATCATCATCATCATTATTTTAAGTAAGTTATAAAAATGTTTTATACGGTAACTAAACATTCAAACTTTTTTCAATAAATTATAAACATAAACATTTTCTTTCTACAATTTGATATCTTGTCCACAATTTAAAATAGTCAAAATTGATGGGTTCCGTTTGAATTTTAAAGATAAAGCTTCAATAATTTTTTTTTTTTAAAAAAACAAAGTTATATTTTAGAAGTTATATATATATACATACACAAAATTTAAATTTTTAGTTCAACCACGTGTAAGTAGAAGATTTAAACTTCTGACCATCTAAGTCGAAAATATATATTTTAAGTCAATTAGACTTAAAAAATTTAATCTCAAATATAGAAACTATTCATGGTAGGTTTGTAATATATTTATATACATTTTTCATGTACAGAAGTAAAATATTAAAATAATATTATTGCAAACTAGATATTAGTTAAATGTCAATATTGTTTTAATATATAATTAATCTAAAATATTATTCAATAAATTCATTAACAAATTTTTCATAACTTTTATACAATAATCATTATTTATTCACTTTAATTTTTTATTTATAATTTAACAAAAATGAAAAATGAATTGTGCTTACAACATAATTCAATTTTTTGCTATGGTTGTTATTTATCTTTTTCAATGTAAGGATTTTCAATTAATCCGAAAAAATACTATAAAAAATCACAATTTTCACAATTTTGAAACACATAATTCAAAAACTATTTTTTAAAAAAGAAAAAATTTAAAAAAAAAAACTACCAAAAAAATTTAATAGTAGTTGTAGCCTATAAACCCTAAACCCACAAGGAACCATTAAAGTTTTATAATACCTGTATGAAGATTGAATCAAAGGCTTTAATAAACTCAACCTTAAAAATATTGACCCGCAAAGAAGATAAGGATTGAAATAGAGACATGTTGGCACTTGCAAGTCTAAAAAAAAATTAATTAATTAATTAAATACAATTTTGGTCCCTGTCTTTTTACAATACTTTCAATTGTCAAATTTTAATCCATGGGTTTTGTCTCCCAACTAGTTGATTCTTTTTTCTAAAAAAATTGTATATTAATTTTTTTCTATAAATTTTGAAAAATATATTAATGTATTGTATTTCCTTGCATGAAAATTATATTTAAAATTAATGACAGTATAAAAACTAAAATGAGACGTTTAAAATTATAAAGACTAAAATAGAACCAACATGAGCATACAAAAATTAAAATGATATTTTAACCGAATAATAATAATAATAATAATAATAATAATAATAATAATATTCGAAGAAAAGAAATATATTCCAAATTCTATGGAAACCCGACCCGTATACCGGGGTCCATGAGAGTTAATGTGGGGCCCAGAGGAGACACGTGGAGAAAAGTAAAGGGCGTATCCATTAAAATAACAATTGGCGTATAGTAAAGCGCGCTTTATCTATCCACCTGTCTGGACGAGACGTGTCCCACACGGATAATGCAAAATTCCTATTTTTTTTCTTCTTTTTTTTTTTTTTCCTTTTTTCAACTCTTATTTTATTTTATTAACAAAAAAAAAAAAAAAAGAAAAGAAAAGAAAAAGAAACTAATGGGATATCCGCAAAGCACTTTGATCCACTCGTTTATCCATACTCTTACGCCTCTCTCTTCACCACATAGATTTCAATTTTTCTTAAATTATCTCTCTTTTTATTTTATTTTTTACTTTTCTAATTTTCCCTAAATTACAATTACAATCATAATTATTATTTTCAAATTAGGTCCACCAAATTCCCCACTTAACCTTGAATATGACTAAACAATGCACATCCACTAATCAATCTTATTTTCATGCATAATCATTTTATTTTATTTAATTTATCACATCTTTTTAATATATAGTATCTTAAAATCAACAAACGACATTATCAAATTTACATATCCAGAGTCAGAAAGTTCTAGTAAAAAAAAAAATTTAAGTTGGATTGTAAATATAACACACTATCAAACAACTATTTCTCTAATAGATTACCAATTCGAGTCATTCTCTTAAAAGTAAAAAAAATAAAAAAAATAAAATTGTATTTTGATTGAAAAATTATAGTTATTAACTTAATTACTTTGTAGATGGTATTTGAGAGGAGAACAAAAGAAAAGGAAAGAGAGAAGAGAACCACTATTTTTTCTTCGTTGGTTTAATTTTAATTTTTAATTTTTTTTATAAGGAGGTTGCGTATGGGGGAAAAAAGGATGCCACGTGTCAAAAGGTAAGTTGGAAGGAGTAGGAGTTATTACGTTAAGAACCAGTCTCTCGATATTTACACGAAAAAAAAAAAAAAAAAAAAAAAAAAGGGTTTTGGTGGGTTTAACCCGATATAGCCGGTTACCACGATGGCTGTCCAGCGGATGTGCCGGTTTCGTGGTCAAACATTTTAGGATATATGTCTGTAAGAGGTTTTAGCCACTGTTTATGTTCTTGGTTTTTTCTTTTCTTACAAACTTCACAAAACAGGGGTTTTTCTCCTCTCCAATTGTTTTACCCATTCAAATTAATTCTCATTTTCTTCTCTCAATTTCTTTCTTTGGGATTTGTGTTCTTAAAAGATTTCATGGATCTCTTCCCTTTTCCCCTCACTGGATTCTGGATCTTCCCTTTCAGTTTCCTGTAATTTTCTTACATTCTTCTTCTTCTTCTTGTACCCTCTCTTAATTTGAAATCTCAGCTCGAATTTGGATCTTGGATTTGATTGAATCATTAAGATCCTTCTTCTACAGGTGAGTTTTTCTATTTATTTTTTGCCCAGAGATTTTCGGAGTTTGGATTTTGTTTTTTGGGTCGTGTTCTTCGGGTTGTTTGGTGCTCGCAAAATATGGGAATCTGTCTGGATTCTACTTTTTTTCTCGATGGGTTTTGTGTTGTTTGTGACATTTCTATCGGAATTTTGAACAATTGGGTCTTCAGAAATTGTTTGAAGTTCGAAAGCTATGATGTTGGGTTTAAGATCGGATCCAGTTGAATTCTTTGAAATTGGTTTGGTTTCGGTTGATCCGATGCTTTCTGTTTGGTTTATAAGTTTCTTGAAGCAAGCAGCTTATGAATTGGAGGTTTTGATTTGTTGGTTTTGGAAATGGGTTTTGATTCGGAATTCTGAATTTTGCCTATTTTCAGTGGAATTAGAGGTTTTTCATTTCTCTAATCAAGTTACTTTTGTCTCAACCATCGATATATGATTGTGACATTGAAATTTTGAATGTTCTTTGATTTTTGCTGACATTGTGAATTTTGGCAACTCTTCCTTTGTTTAGATGGGGTTTAACAAGGGAAAAACATAAGATCATTGCTTTCACATTGTTGTTGTAAAGCTAACTGTATTATCCTTTTCGTCGTATTTGTATTCGTGTATGATGGTTTTGCTGTATAGAGTTTCAAATTTGAATGATTTTGGTCTGTTGTTTTGATGATTGGCAGCAAAACTGGCGAATCTCTGTGTTTGATGAGTTTTTGTCGCAATGAATGCCTAAGACATGGTGATGAAGAAGAGATTGGATAATGGATTCAATGGCTTTTCAGACTGGACCGTGCCAAGAGGTCCGAGATCTCTTAGAGTGAGTAAAATTGCATCTTCAAATCTCTCTCTATATCTCTCTGATTTGTTGAACTGCTACTCAAATTTTGTCCTGCTTGATTCTAGAAGAAGGTTCATCGAAAGAAAGATTTCGAGGATGGCCAGATCTGTGCAATTGAATTGCTGGCTTCTTTAGCAGGGAAGCTCCTGCAGGATGGCGAAAGCACGGCATGTAGTAATACATCGGATGGAGATCACTCGGTGATTGGCACAAATGTCGTCAAGGAAGAACGGTTGAACGAAGAGAAAGCTTTTAAGGTGGAATGTTGTGATGGTGGTAGCAGTCGAAGTTATGATCTTGATTTAGAGAAGACTGATGAGAAACAAAATCTGAAGAAACTCCAATATGTAGATAATAATACTGTTTTGGATTGTACTTCAGTAGTCGCAACTTCTAACAGCTCAGACGAGGCCTGTGGTGATGTTAAGCCTGTGATTCGCAAGACGGAGTTTGAAGAATATCACACGAAACCAGAGGAAGGCTCACCTGATTTTCTAGAATCAACAGACAACGGTATGAACATTGTTAATGAAGAAGAAAATGAAGCCAAAGGATTTGGAATTGGATTTCAAAGTATGTCTCATGCACACAATTCTAAGGATTTGAAGAAGTCTTATGGAAAATCACCAACTATGGCCAATTCAAGCTTCAAAACTAAATTGCCTTTGTCGACCGATGCCATTCGTGGTTCATTTTCCAGATATAGGAATTACTTTAAGTTAGCAAGTAGAGATGATGATGAAAAATTTAGGTCCAATAAATCTAGCACTCACTCAAACTCGTATAGGCCTCCATCACGAATTGCAGGTCGACGAATAAGGAAATTACTGAATTCGAAATACTGGAAAGCAGCTCCAAAGCTGAAGGACTGTGACGTTGCTAGATCTGGTGAGATTTCTTGTTGTTTCTACCACTTTTGGGGTGTATGTGTGAAATAGTTTGACCACATTTTTAAAATTTGTCTTAATTCGCTCAATGTGAAATGTATGTCCGTCTTTGTAACTTTCAATTCCCTTTTGTAACAGAATCCATAGACGACGAAGCACAAAACCCTTTTCGTAAGAGGAAACTGCATTTTAACACTGAGAAATATCAGGTTGATAGTCTTTACAAAAGGAGGAGATTTTTCGACCAAAGCTCCATCGTGAATTCTGATGGAGGAATGAGCAGTGAAAGCGTAACCAATTCTCCCGAAAAGAGCGTCCACATCGATAAGTCTGGCTTAGCTGCAATATTGCATGGAGGTCCCTTAGCTAACTTGTTACTTGAATTTAGAGTCCATTATGACTTGTAAAACCAACATTTCTGTTCTCCAGTAATCTCATAAATATCCTATGTGTTATGCAGCAAGTGTGTCAACATCATCAGGTCAAGAAGCATCCTTCCTCTCCAAAGATGCTCATGGTATGGAAATTTCCTAGCACTTTAACATCTTTCCTTTGTCGATATAAGGCTGGTTACTCATCGTCTGCTTGATTGTTCGACAGTAAAATTTAGCATTAGATCATTCAAGGTGCCAGAGCTATTCATTGATGTCCCCGAAAATGCAACTGTTGGTTCCCTGAAGGTAAAATGAAGTTGCAGTTTACCTGAGCTTTTCTTAACTTTATAATCACAATGTAACAAATTTCTATTGATGAAAGTGCCAAGAAGCCATCAATTTGTATATTAAACTTTTTTAAGTGAATGAAGAATGTTGATAAAAGATCTTTCCTAAAGCAGTTTTTCTGATGTGTAACTTTCTCCAGAAGATAGTACTTGAGGCAGTAACTGCTTTTCTCAAGGATGGATTACACGTCGGGGTTCTTGTACACGGGAAGAAGGTTAGAGATGATAACAGAACTCTGTTGCAGACAGGACTTACTTGTAAAGATAATTTGGATACGGTTGGTTTCACGCTGGAGCCAAATCTTGTGCATAATACTACTCCGGCTTTGTGTCCTGAGGATCCTCCTCAGATGTTAGCATGTGACATGACTGAACTTCTACCCAGGTATTACCATTGTGTTTGTTTCATTCTATCTCGAGAATTCGGAGGGCTCGGGAAACCTTCGTAATTGTTTTTGAGTGAGTTCCTATACTTGGATTGCGAGCTTCTGTCTGAAAGCTTATATGCTGTGTCAATGTCTTTACAGCTCTCCTGTAAATCCTGTTTCGAGCTCGGGAATACTAGATGTCGCCTTACCTAATACTACATTGACCAACTCCCAAAACCAAGATGAAAATAAACATGAACTGATTACTACCAGCATTGACAAGTTACCTGACAATTCTTTACAAGATTGCAAAGCTTTGGTTCCTGTTCCAGAAATGACCATGGAAGCATTAGCTGTAGTTCCCTTGAATCCAAAATCTAAGCGTTCAGAAGTTGTACAGCGTCGAACAAGGAGACCTTTCTCGGTTTCAGAAGTAGAAGCACTGGTTCAGGCCGTCGAGGAGCTCGGAACTGGAAGGTTTGCCATTGCTCTCTAACAACATAATCGACCTCACAGCAAAGCCTGAGTTTAAACCAATCTTAACTATGTGTTACCTTTTTGCAGGTGGCGGGATGTTAAGTTCCGTGCATTTGAGAATGCAGATCACCGAACTTACGTGGATTTGAAGGTGGTTTTCCATCTCCTTAACATGTGTGAGGGTGAATGATGACTACTTTTGAAATAAAATTTAAACCTGATGAGGATGTGTTGCAGGATAAATGGAAAACTTTGGTTCACACGGCGAGAATATCGCCTCAGCAGCGAAGGGGAGAGCCTGTTCCACAAGAACTTCTGGACCGGGTGCTGGCTGCGCATGCTTATTGGTCACAACATCAGGCAAAGCAACACGGCGGCAAGCATCTTCAAGCTGGAGTTGTGAAGGCTCTTGAGGGCTCCAGCAGTTAGGCTTGTCGTCTAAAGGAAACTTCCCACATAAAATGTAAAAAGGAATAGTAGGTACATTTGACACTTTGCTGTAATCAACAAGGAAGACAAATTGTAAGCATGATTTTCATTTCTTGTATTCCTCACACTTCGATTCATTGTTTAGCTTTCCCATTTGGGAAGAGTCGTCATTTGTAAATATGATTCTTGTAATAATGAGATTCTAACAGAATTCTTTCTGTGTTTAGACATTCAGTGTATTCGGTTTTATTGTAGTCTATCAAATATCATGAAACTCAACTGTAAATCTTTGTTGGGTAATATTTTGCCCCTAAAGTCTTTTGTTCTTTTTTACGGTTTACTCTAAAGTTAAATATGAATGGTCTTATGAATGGATTTAGATATTAAGTTTCTATTAATGCAATCTCAATGTCTAATTTAACAAAGCTAAACTTTAAGACCATAATTAAGTTGCAGTGAAGTAGAGATTGAAAAATGAAACATTCACCTAAAAATAAATAAATACATGGCTGTTGGAATGGCAGGTAATCTGCAAAGGACATGTATAAATTATCGACATTATATTTGAAACACATCAGATCATGGAGTAGTAAGTAGTATACATCAATTAAACATAAATTACCAAGGATACAGTAGCCATCACGAATTTAAAACTTAACTAAAGTGAGTACCGTAATTGGTATCTGCGAAGCCAATCCTCGCCCTTCTCATGATAATCCATCCTACTGAAAGTCTGTGTTGTGAATTGTGAACCAGCAGCATAAACAGAGGCCCCCCGCCATGCATCGAGAATTGGATCTAGAGCTCTGACCACCCGAATGGGTGATCCGCATGGCCTAATCATCCGAATTCCAGCTTCTAACCGTTCCCTTATGCCAGGAAAAAGACAACTCCCCCCTGTAATGAGTATTGAATTGGTTAATCTTTCTGCAATATCGTCGCTGTAAGATGGCAACCTCCGTAATGAGACGTCAGTCATTTCATCCAATCCTGTCTGGTCAACTCCAATCCAGTTGGGATGAAATAGAATTTCAGGACATCGAAACCTTTCAACCCCCATAACTATCTGGAAGTCTTCCTTGGTAAGTGGACGAAATTTGGGCATTTCGGTGGGTTGAACATCTGACTTAGGAACAAAAGTGGGGTCTATGCCCTAATAACAGTGGTATGCGTTAGACTTAATATCTCACTTAATCAAGATTCAAAATATTGAAAATCAGTAATAGGTACAGCAGATTTAGTAAGTAGGGACTGACCTGGAGCCTAGAGGATAAACGAACCAATTCAGCTTCATCCTCATCAGGGCCTTCATCGTCATCGTCATTGTTATCTTTGCTCATCAGTTTATAAAGCTGCCAATCTTCATCTCTTGCACCAAAGGTGTCCTCACCCTTCCCGCGATCAAAGGCTGCTGTTGTTAAAAGTCGCATCCTCTCCCTCTGGGCGGCATTCAGTCTCTCACCACGTCCTACTCCTCCAGACACATTATTCCCATTTGTATGGCCTCCATTAGTCTTGAGTCGTTTTCGGTGCTCCACTTTTTCAGAAAGCTCCTTGTATTTGACACGCAGTTCCTCTAAATAAAGCTCAGGATTCTCCCTACAAAGAAATAGAAAAGGGAAAACAGGCAATAAAAAAGTAATTCATAGAACCACATCCAGTATAATGACATCGTACTACTGGAACCATTCAACTGAACAATGGTAACTTCCAGCACAGCAAGCACAATATTATTAACAATTTGATTCCCTAGAGACTAAAATTCTGAAGGTTGGAAGACATTGGTGTGTACATTCTCCTTTCTTCATCTAGCTGGTTTCTCCTTTCTCGTTCTAACTCTACTTCATAACGTTTTTGCTTTGCTCGCTGCCGTCCCTCAGATGTGGTTTTGAGAAACAATTGCCTTCTTTTCTCCTTGAGCTGCCAAGTAACACGGTAATATTTAGACAATGTGAACAATAAAAGTAAACAAATATATAAAACATTCAGGTCTTTATCATGCATATACAGCTTTCTTTTACCTGCTCAGGTGAAAGAACGTCATCCGGGACATTTATGAGATGAAATTTTTCATTTGTAGCATCTGTATGATCCTCAGTTTCCGCTTGCTCATCCTTTGGTTCACCCTTTGCTTTCCGCAGAGATTGTGTTGCCTTGGTCAGAGCAGACTCAATTTCCTGCTTAGAGATGTACCCAGTCTCTGACAAGAAAGATGGAATATCATCCTCTGCCACTTGCACAAGCTGATGCAAAAGGAACTCCAAACCACGCACTTCATTTTCTAGCTCATTGATCCTTGAAGATCGTTTTGCTTCAGCCATTTCTCTCAATCGTTGACCTTGTTTCTCCTTAATTGCAGCCTTTCTCGCGATCTCTTCTTCTGAAGGAGGCTCTTCAGTAGGTGGTGGAATCCATGGGAGCTGCCAACACCTAGTTTTCTCTTCTGCTTCCTTAGTCCCTTTCTGTTCATAGATATAGGATTCAAACTGAATGAAGCAATGAAGACACACAATGACAGTGATAACAATAGTAATAAAGCCAAGAAGACTACCTGAAACAATTGAGCCTCTGATGCGTAATCTGAAGCTATATAGCAATGCTCCATCTTCAGATCTTCAACCTTCTCCCAAGTGAATCGGGCCCTGTTGCATGAAGTATAATTATGATTTTTTTCCTTCTTTTTTGCCAACTTTGCACCCACTAAATATGTTCAATGAATTCTACTTACATGTGATGAGGATATTTGAGTGAAAGAAGTTGCTTAAGAGAATCAGTCACATGATATCCACCAATATTGGTTCTGCAGCATCCTTTATAAACGGGCTCCCCATCAATGAACTAATAATAAAATCAGTGATAAAACTATCAGACTCTCCATTAAAATTAAGTGTCCTAGATGCAGTTTACAATAGTCAATTATAAAATCTATGCATGAATAGCACAACTAGAAACGTCAAAGTTGAGATGAGAGCTTTAAAATCAACCTCAAATCAACAAAACTATAACAATGCATAAATGTTGAAGAAAAGAAAATTCAATATACAAAAAATAATATTGGCACAAACTCAAAAATTGTTATAGCCAGAAAGATCTACAGCAATACACACTTGCATGATAAGCAAGAAAGTTCATATTGACTAAAACTGATATCAATACCAACTAAAACAGTGATAAAGGAACTTTCTTGCTCGGAAGTAGGAAAACCAACTTCTACCATGACCGAATTGGAATCAACAACTTCACTCTAGCAACAGGAAAAAGAAAAACAATGGGGTGTTGGGGGGATTCACGAGAGAGACAAAAAAAATGAATTCATGAGCTCATGAACTAGTAAGAGGATCAAAGAATAAAGCAAACCGGGATAACATGGCTTGCAGTAAATCCTGGGCATATAGCAAGGCCATCTTTATCGCATATCCCAAGTTGTTGGTTGTACATATAGCTGAATGCCGCATCAACACCAAATGCTGTACTAAAGTTATAGGGGGAAAGGTAAAAACAATGGCAAGGAAGTAGAGCCAAATATTATAAGTAAATTTAATAATAGTTTATGTCCAGAGGTACAATTCAAACATAATATATTAAGTTTTAATCTGTAACCCAGCAGAAAAGGCTAGCCACAATAAAGAGCTTGAAAACATTACTTCGGAAAGATTATGTTTCTCTGTCCTTAGAGAGCATAATAGATTCAACAAGATTCATACCTATCGAAGGAACTCCATAGGTCTCAAATAAAAGCTCTGCCATTTTACTACGAGATTGAACCGGATTGCATACACATTCTGTTATCAGGACTGGGTGATCAATCTGTTCTGCCCTCAAAGGAACATAAATCAGATTAAGAACTTCGTCGATAAAAAACTCAGGGACAAGTAAAGACTAGCATCATTTGAAATTGTAAGGAAGATAGTTCTTCAAATGAGAGAGAGAGAGAGAGAGAGAGAACATTCATTGGAGTTAAACTAGTGACAGACAAGCATAATGGGCATTGAATATTAAATACCAATACTAGCTACTTGTTTCACCAAGTTTAAGTGGTATTCTATACTATCATTAATTTCCAACTATCTGTAATTTTAAATCCAAGTAAAGATTGTGAATCAAAATATTCATTTCACCACATATGACCTCCGAAGATGCGACAAGAATCCCCAATTGTTATTGGTAAACTGCAAAAAGAAGTAACATAATTTCCAAAAAGAAATTTCAAATAATGAACCCAACGAGAGGAGCTATGCTAAAATACACCAAATCCCTAATCCCTTCCCACAAAGCAAGTCCTATCTAGACCCAAGGTTCTTTCCTACTTCTTTTCCAACCAAATATTCCAAAGAGCACAAAACCAATGAGCCCTAACAAACAGCTTTTATCCTGATGAGGTGGACCAAGAAAGCTTACTCCATCATCATATATGTTCAAGCAAGGAACTGAAGATATGCCAAAACTCTACCAAAATAGAAGGATTATGAGAGAAATCAAAGGGATGGGGGTGTAGGAGTCCATAATCAGACTGGAACAATACAGTGAGCATTACCAACAAGAAGTGGAGAAAGAAAGCAATGAGGAACGACAAAACAAGGTACCAGAAAGAGGTTGAAACTTAATGTTTGCACAATTACCTCTGGTCCATTTGCTCCTAGCCGATCAAATCCAAAGTCAAGAACCTAAAAGATGCAAGGAGATATTAAAAAGCTACAACTTTATATTCTCCAGGTTCTTATAAGAAACACGAGTATGCACTGACACCTATATTCATTCTCCTAATATTTATGCATTACTTTTGTTGCCCACATATGATTATCTCCCAGTTTCAATAAAATTAACAAGTTCAGACAGCGAGTTTAGTTCACAAATGTAGTCGTAATTAAAACTGGGAATTGAAAAAAAAACAATAATCCAACTTACGTATTCCATAATCTCAAACTGATAAACAACGTTGCCATCAAAAGCAGAGCGAGGCCCTGAACGTGTGCAATCAAAGTATTTCAACAAAGACGGATCATGATCTCCAACAATAGTAACCGTTTCACCTGAATTGCAATAAGAAGAACAGCAGATTACACTTCAATAAAGAATAATATATTTTCCGAGAAGTGGAAGTCGACTAAGAATGAGACGCTAACATCTCCACAAAAAAACGTAAGTAAAACTAAGCCCCAATTGTAAATATCCATCAACGATTCTTTCTTCATTTTACTTTGGAACTATGAATTCTTCAAAATTAGGTATACCAGTGGCTTTGTGGCGAGGTCTCTGGACAATGTTACGGAAAATAACGCGAGGGTCGGACTCTCCTGCCCATCTGAAAGAATCAAACGGAACACAGTTTATATGAATGTAAACACAAAAAGAAAGTTTAAGCTGCTTATTCTAAGAGTCAAAGCCATGAAAATGGAGATACCCAATGCGAAACGCGGAGGCGCCGTTGTCGATAACGATGGGAGTGGTAGAAGGAAAGTGATTGAAATCAGATTGTCTCTGGATTTCCGATACGAATGGCATGTCGACGAGACCAAAAGCTGAAACAGAAAACAATTGGGAGTGGGAGAAGCTTTGTTCTTCTTTGCCCTAGCTTGCAGCGAGCTGGAGAAGAAGAACAAATACGACGACGCTGAAGGATCTTTGGGTTGTTGTTGGTTTGGAAAGAAGCTGACTGGCACGGTCAAGTTGAAAGGAAAACCCGGCGGTTCAATTGAACCGGTCTGTCAGATCTGAAAAAACTCGAGCTTTTTTTTTTTCTTCTTTTTAAGAATTACAAAATCAAGTCATTTAACACCAACTGAACCACCGCTCTACAGAAGGAATATGGAGAAGTTTCATAAGTCCTCCACCATAATTTTTTGAATAAGAGAATGTGCCAAAGACATTAGACGATGAGTATGACTAAAGAAGACCTCCCATGGATTTGAGCCAAAAACTTGATATTATCAACAACGAATGCCATCTCGGTAAGATCATCCGTCTTATATAATTGATAATGATATAAAGAGTTAGTTGATTTTTTCAATTCAATGTTAGTAGTATTGATAGAATATAATAAAATACTCACTTGAATTCATGCATAGCTTAATAGACACTACTTATTAGAAAGAAAAAAAATATATATATCATTTTTTAAGTACAACAATTGTGGGATGGGGGATTGAACTTTTCACCTCTAAAATGAAAGTCGTGTCAATTACTGTTGAGCTAAGCTCATTTTGACAAAAAAAAAAAAAAAAAAAAAAGAAAAAACACGTCATTACTATCTTATATTAATGAAAATTATTCCAACATTTGTCTCTATAATATTACGATAATAATAATAAGTTATAACGGGTCTCTAAATTCATTCTCATTGTTAAAGTTTACAATTTGATCTTAATTGATAAAATAATTAGTTTGAATTTTAATGATACAACCTCAAAATTTAAGAATATAATTTTTTTTCACCATAATTTAATTTAAAGTTGCAAGATATAGACTAAATAGCACATAAAAAAACCCATGAAGTTTGTCAATTGTCTAAAATCATTTTCTTAAAAAAAAAAATTGAAATAATATTACCTTTAATATTTTATAAACGTTTCAAAATTATTCGTTAGGTTGAAATCAACTAGAATTTTTGGAAGAAAATTTGGATTTCAACACTGTGGCATTGACCCGAGACTAAAATTGGAATCTTAACACCACCATATTCGTTTCAAGTCTCAATTTTCATTCAAAATTCTAGCATATTTTTACTTTGATAGTTTTGAAACAACCGTGAAAAGTTAATGTAATGTTGCAATTTAAAAAAGAATAAAAGATAATCTAATAAACAATTGACATAGTTTAGAGTTTTTTAAAAAATAATTTAGCGTAAAACTTATTCATGTTGATGTATTCTCCATATTATAATGTTTTTAATTAAACATATTTATAGTAATTGTTTAGAGTGAACCTAACTCGATAATAATTGATATGTATTATCTCTCCATAAAATTTCCTATACAAAGGTAGTACTTACTAATCTTCATAATTTGACACATCATGAAATAATATATTAATTTATTATTCATTTATTTCGTAGACTCCACATAATTTTCAGTACTAGAAATAAGTTCAAAAGTTGACTTTCTTATCCACTTTATACTAAAAACACTCATTTAGAGTAACTAATTGAGTTACGATGGTTCTATAATAATTTTTTTTAATTATTTTAAATGAAAAAGTTATTAAAAATATCTACAAATAATAGCAAAATATTATGGTTTATTGGTGATAGATTGCGATAAACTAATATCAGTATCTATCATGACATAGATAGACGACGTAGATAGACACAAATAGTAGTTTATTGTAGATATACAGTAAAATTTTGTTATATTGTAAATATTTTGGTTCATTTTCCTATGTTTGAAAACTTTTTTTTTTAATTGATCAATATTTTGTCTAAAAAATACATTTGCAAACCTTAGTAGGTTTCAAGAAATCTTTACTCATTTTTTCGTTTAAAATTAAAAATGTGCATTTAGCAAAAATAAAATAGGAAGTGAAATATAAAATTACAAAGTTTGGTCTTATGACTTGGAGAAAGATAGAATTTAGTCCATGTGATTTAAAATGTATTATTTAGTAAAGCTCTCGTATGAGGTGTTAGGTTCTAGTTCCTTTTGGACTTCCTTCTTGATCAATAACAACCGCAGCATTCTCATCATATTGTATTATCATACCGTTTTCTCGTTTGAGTTCTTTACAAGTACGTACAATTACAGTCCGTTACATGTTTGGTGCTCCAATTATAATACCTGGTGTTTTCAACTATTCTAACTTATAATAACTACGTATTACTATTTCAAATCTTTATTTATTACTGTGTTTACTATTTCTTACTCATCTTTCCTTTCCCTCTTTGTTACAGTATTTACTATTTCTTATCTAGATTAAAATAGTTTTTACCTAAATGTAGACTATTATAACCCATACTAAAATAGTATGCACTTCAAACTATTATCACTTTTACTAAAATGGTATGCATCCAAAATAGATATTATTATAATCTACAAATTATTATGACTTAGACACTATAATAATTAGTAACTATATAACAAATTAAACATCACCCTAAGGTCAAATCATGTAGGGTTTCTTTGAATTTTTGGCGAAAAATTTTACCTGCTAAAGTCAAATTTAACAAATTTTCAAAGAAATGGAGTTTGCTCCTAATGCTTTTTTTTTTTCCTTTTTTCTTTTTTTACTTCATGCGATTGGAATCATTAGGGCTTAGGAACCATTGATCATTTTGAGTGGGTTCGTGAATATGGAGAAAAGGGCGATGTTACAAAGTTGTGGGAGTATTGAAACAAACATATCTTTCAAGGAGATGATTTTCCAATGGAGTCACTGTTTCTATTAAGGAATTTATATCTAGACGGGTTTTGGGGAGAGTTTTGATGATGGATCTTGCTTACATTTGATTTTTGGTCAATCTTTGTCGAGTAAGTTCCTCCTCTAGAATCGGTGATGTATTTGACCTATGATGTGCATGGCCAGATGTTGTTGGCTAGAGGGTTCAGTTGGGTGTAAGGAACCATCATGGCAATATCATTAGAATGGAGAGCATGTTGGTGATTGGCCACTTCTTCATTCTCTTGTTGGAAATGAAGGCGATTAAGATGGATTTGAAATCAATTACTTCCATCAACTCCCCCTCTCTTTATTGAATCTAATTGTTAGGAGGCTATTCAATGTTTAAATTGAATTGATGAAAACCACACTATTGTCAAGACCATCGTGAAGGAGGTTTCTCGGTTAGCTCCCTTAGTGAATTCATAGGCACTCCTATATGGTAGACGAAGTTGCAGTGTTTTCGTCATATCAATTGATTGAAAAATCCTATATGGTAGACGATATAACTCGTTAAACGTGATTGAGGCAGATTCTACCAGTTGGCTTACTGACGATAATAGACAATTTTTTTTTTTTTTTTACTTCTTGATAATTTCTTTGTATTTCTAAATTATAACTTTCTCCAAATTTATAATTTAACCAACATAAAACGTACTATATGAAAATGTATGGACCAATTTGATTAAATTGAAATTTATTATAAAAATTGACATCATGTCCTATTCTAGGTAAAATTTCATTTTAGTTTCTTATGTTGTTGGTGAAAATATTAATGAAAGTAATGCCTACATTGAATATTTTTCCAAATAGAAATCAACAAAATAAATTCAATAGTAAATAGCATACTTGTATTAAATTAATAATTAAATGAAATAGTAAGTTTTTTTCTTATCCATTCACCGCATTTCCATTTAAGACTCCGAGCCGAGGCATTAATAAAAGCAATTAATCACAGCCGCTCAAAAGAGAAGGCGGGAAAACAGACCAATCGAACGGTCAAGATTTAAAAGGAAGCTTCCGGTACCCTCTTGATCTCCCGCCACGTCACCAATCCAAAAAGAACAGTGTTCTTCCTTCCATGACACGTTTTTTAGAATGTTATCTTCCACAACAAGTTCCTCTTTCTCTAAATTATTATAAATTTCCCCAACTGAATCTCTTTTTCTGTCTAAATCTTCTTAAATTTTACCTTCTCCGAATTTTTCTAGTCTCAATGGCGGAGGAGACGGTGGATCTTTGCCGCACGCCGCGACGGAGAAGCTGCAGGATTCCGGTGGCGGGGTCGTGCCCATCGGCGCCGAGGAAGAAGCCGGTTTGCTTGAAGCGGAAGGCTCCGCCGAAGGACGGCTACTTTCGGCCGCCGGATTTGGAGGTTTTGTTTGGTTTTGTTGCTCCAAGAGATCAAGAGGCTTGTAGTTGAGGCTTTTTCTTTTGCTTTTCTTATGTATATGTATATAAGTTTGAGATTTAATTTTCTGTTATGCTTTTTTTTTTTCTTTTAATGCAATTTAGAGGTTAGTGATTTTCTGTGAAGAATGAATTTGTAAAAGTAGTTTTGGAGGAGAAGTTGTAATGATAAGTGGAAATAATTTGTTTATGATCTTTGGATATTCATAGTATTTTAATCAAATTTAGGGAGAGTTATTGAAATACCATCAAATCAAATGTTAGGTACCTAATTATTAAAAGGTTTAAATTTGATTTTAGTTCCTACAATTCCTAATTTTTCATGTTTAGGGTCTCCCAAATATTGAAGTGTTTGTTTTAACTCTATCAAAATATGATATTTAAATCTTATTAGAATGTTTTGGTTAATATTAGTTTCGCCTAATTAATAGATACGTCTATTTTATATTATATTAAAAAGTCAACATTAAAGAGTTGAGATAAGAAGGGATATTTTTATTTTTAACTTAAAAAAGTTTTCATTTTAAAAAACTAACCTCTATTTTAAAAACTTAATTTTCTAACATATTTCTTACTTTTAATACTTTTTAAGATTTTAAGTATATATTAAAAACATATTTCTTACTTTTTAAGATTTTAGATTTTAACTATATGATTTCACATAGTGAAAATATTATTTTATCTCTTATTTTTCATTTTGCTTTTTTTTATTACAATTTTTAAACCCAAATTTCATTTAAAATTTTAGGGAAAAAAGAAAATTTGTTGAAATTTCTCGTAAGAATTTGAAAATTTTCAGGCAAAGGAAGGAAAAAGTTCTTAGATGAAATTTCCTTAATAATTAAAAAATTGTGAGAAATTCGCTAAATTCCAATTCTTACGTAAAGTTTGCTAGATTTTTTTTTTTTCAACTAAAAACTAAGAAGGGTAAATAAAAAAAATAATTAAAAGCTAAAAAAAACTATCCTACTACAGAAATTTCCTTAAATTTAAGTTTGAAATAATTAACTTAAACTTACTAGAGAAAATTGGAAATGGAATTAGAATTAGTAAAAGATAAATTAAATTAAAACATAGAGAAATTTAGACTCGTTCCTTTTGTAAAAAAGGGAAAAAAAAAGTGGAATTGGTTTGACTTAAGTTTAATAGATATTAATTAGAAAAACACGATTTAAATAAAATTAGAAAAACACACACAACATTTATCGCAAAGTTCTAACTTTTTGGCAAGAAACTTTTCAGGAAGGAAATGTAAAGCTTCTTTTAATATTATTTATTATTTTAAAATAAACGCAACATTTCTTATTTATTGGGAAGAAATATTAATTATATTTATATTAGAATAAAAAAAAAAAAAAAAAAAAAACTCTCTGTCCATTTTCTCGTCAGTATTTTTTTTATCTTAAATGTCCATTTTTCTGATAATTCTTACGGAAAAGTGGACAGAATGCACATATAAGGTTTTTTTTTAAAAAAATTAATTAAAAAAAAAGGATGATAGACAAAAAGAAGTGTATATATATATATATATATATAGTATGTTGGTGTCAAAATTTGATCTTGATAGTAATGGTAAATTTGTTTGTTTTGAGAGAGATAGAAATTTGCAAGAAAGAATAAAGTTTAACTCTGAGATAGTAAGGACCAACTAAAGGAAAAAAGACGTAATTCAAATACTTAGAACTTACTTGCCTTTCTTAAGGCTCACATGGCTTACTTATAGTTTTACTATGACCTAATTCCTTTAAGATCACATTTTAGAATTTATCTAGGAGTGTTTTTAGGGTTTACTAGACCAACGGGGCAAGAAAAAAACCACCTTTGAGGCTAAATCATCAAACTCGACTGTCGTTAGAATGGTTTCAACCCATTCATGCCCTTTTATTTGGTCTTTTTATTGGGCTTTTTGTCTCAGATTGGGCTCCATCATCTTTCTTTGATCATATTCGGCCTTTCAGGACCATTTTATAGGACTATTTTGCCCTCAAATTTAAAATTACTCACAACAATATATATATATCCTACAATATAGTACCAAATTATATAATATGGTACATATATCAGCCCTCCTGACATCAAGTTCAAAATTTGCAACTATTTATTTACATATGTAGTATATTTTTATGAGATTCAAAGTTGCGCCTTGTACACAATAACATTTGAAATCTTGACCAAATCGGGAGATGTTTGAAAGTTTTAAAAAATGCATTTTATATTAAAGAAAAAAACACTTCTCACCTCTAAAATTTTGTTACGTCGCATTTGGGTCCCCAAAATTTCAAACTTAAGATTTTTAACCCTAAAGTTTGCTCTTGGTAATACTTTTGGGCCTTGTGTTCAACTTTTTCTAACTAAAAGTAAACAAATGGACTAAAAGTACAACCAAAAGAAAACTTAAGGGTAACATTGTTGAGTAACAAAATGTAATATCCTAAACCAAATTTAAGGGGTCAAAAGTGTATTTTACCATTATTTTAAACAATTTTTTAATATAAAAACATTTATAATAAAACACTCTTATATTCTGTTACATTTCTCAAGGTGTTTTATACCAAAAAAAAAAAAAAAAAAAAAAAAAACACTCCAAATGTTTCAACTAAATGCAAACTTAGATAACTGTTAATAAACAATATGAAGGTTAAAATTTCACAACAATGTGATCGACTACTAACTACTGTTGGTGGTCGGCGACGACGAGAGTGAGGTTGGTGGTCAACTATGGTCATTAGCGATAGGAAAGATAGGTGTCATTAATAATTTTTTTTTTTTTTTGAGTTCAATGACATATGAAGAGGAAAAATTCAAATTTTTGAACTTCTCGAGTGATGACATATATTTTAACCCATTTTTCTTTAAGTTTAAACTTACATTTGTATAAACAAGATGCTTCAAATTAAGTATAACAAAAGAAATAAAACAAGTACTGTCATTTACAAGACTAAACATAGACCACTAAAAGACGTGTAATTATTGATTATGTTGAAAAAGCTTTTTCACCCACTTGGACTACCAACATATTGATTAATATTGTACTCATACTCACTTCAGTTTCAACTCTTTCTTCAGTGGATTCCTTCTGATAAAATAATGGTTCTTCGTTATTTTTTTATTCTAGTTTTATTTATATAAAGAAAATAAAAGGTTAGAAATCAAATAGGAAAATGGAAAAAAAAAAAAGAGCCATAAATAGAAATGGCAGTCTGATAGTGATAAAGAAAAGCATGAAAAGAAACTAAAAATCAAACTTGGTAAAACATGTTCAAATATTATTTATTTTTTTACTATAGATTTTAAAAATATATTCCCATGAAAATTAGTATTATTAATTTAGTAAAAATTAATTTGGAACTAAATTTAGGATCTATTAAAAATACAAAAATTATTAAATATTTAAAAGTAAAAGAAATCAAAATTGAGTCTGTGTTTGTATAAGCATTTTAATCCAAAATTATTTTATAGAGAAAAAGAGAGGAAAAAGCACTTTCACTCTTCTGCCTTACAGTACATAACTGGGTCAGGTTTGTGTCCTTCCCCAAGCCCTAAAAAGTATATGATGTTAAAATTAAATTCAATTTTGTCAGTAATTTATTTTCTTCTTTTGGCTAATTTTAAATTTCTAGTTTCATCAGTGTTCTACTTTAATTCCAAAACTAACTTACACTAAGTTTGTAACTACGTGTATTACACTGATAAATGTAATTTAATTATAAAAATTTCGATTTATGTATAAGAGAGTTTAAATTAAATTGATTGAAGAGAATAATTTTGAATTATGGTTAAGTTTATATGTAAATAATTAATTAATTATTATTTTAAATAAACTTAATGGCTAAAATATATTATATTATTAAAATAATATAAATAAAACCCTGTAGGAAGGACAAACCTAAATTCTCACATTATTAATTTTTATTTTGATTACCCATTTAATTTCAATTTTTTAAAATTTTTTTTATATCATTTGATTACTTCCAACTTCAATTTAAACTTGGTTTCAATAATTTAATTACCCACTTAATTTCAAACTTTAATGTAAATTATTTATGTTATATATTTTTTTAAAAAAAACCTTCATATTAGTTATTTAAATTTTTGAATTTTGGAATAGATTTGATTACCACTTCTAATTCAAGCAAAATTATTATTATTTTTTTGTTATAAAAAATCGTAATAATGGTCTAGTAATTAAAATAACAACAATTTTTTTTTATAAGGGATACGAAAATCTTAACTTCCAACATTAGGTAAATCAAAAGATTTTAAATTACTTAATTTGTAGGTATGATATGGTAACAAAAATGTAGAAACAATTTTTTTTACAACAACTTTGGAAAGAGAAAAAAGTACAAAATATTTTTAAAAAAGAATAAATTATTATAAACCATTTAAAGTAGTGTGAGTTTACAAAGTTAAAAATTGGGAAGCAAAAAAAACTACAAAAGTATATTAAAAAATAAAAATTATAATAAATTACTATATATATGTTTACAAAGTCGAAAAGTGAAGAAAAATTACAAAAAAATTCTTATATTCTTTGTCACTATGTTGACTTCTAAATTGTTTGACCCTTGAGAAATTTCTTAAACCTCTAGAATAATGATCTTCTCCGCCACCTAGTTAATGGTCATAAATTTATAAATTTAAGAAAAACAAATAAACATAGAGGATTAATAAGATATAAAAAAAAAATGGAGAAAAGAGACAACCGCAAAAAGAAAAAAATACAACGAAATATAAAAATAAGAAAGAGAAAAAAAAAGAAAGGAAGAGAGTTGCCTAGTAAAATTGGGACGGAGTTAATTTATAGAGAAAATTTAGACTCAAATTTTAGTTTAATTTGATCTTAAACCTCGTTTTGATTTCGAAAAAAAAAATCAAAACTAAAAAAAAAGAAAAGGAGAAAAGAAAAAGAAAACATTTTACCAATTATGAAAGAATAATTGGAGTTAAAATCGTACAAATATCACCGCAATAAAAGAAAACAGAGAAGTTATTAGCAAAATAGAAAAGAGAAAAATAAATAAGAAAGGAAGTGAAAAAGAGAGATAGTTGATAAAACCTTGGAGTGTAATTTAGTGAATTTATAAATGAAATTTGATAGAAGAGTTGGAGCTACTCACAATGCTGCAAAAAGAAAACAAAAATTTCTTAACAAAATTGAAAAAGAAAAAAAAGAAAGATAGTGGATGAAAACTTGAAGTGCAATTGAGTGGATTTATAGAGGAAATTTGATTTGATTTTAAATCAAACCTAAAAAAAAAAAAAAGAAAGAAAATTGAAACTCTATATATATACACAAAGTGAATCTAGATACATTAAAATGAAATAATTTTTTTTAAAAAAATATTTAATACCATCACATATAAAATGAGATTTGAATTTATAGAGAAAAATTTGATTTGATTTTAAACCAGTTTAAAAAAAAAAAAATCAAAATTGGAACTTTTTTTATAAAAAAAAATTAATATAGGATATCACTTTAAAATAAAACAATTTTTAAAAAATTAGATTTTTTTTTTTTTTAAAAAAAAACTACTCATTTAGAATAAGATTTAGTGAAATTACCTATGACTATTGACTAAAGAAGGATAAAAGGTAAATAAAAAATTTCTCCCCATAACTCCTTTTAAATAGTATAGATTAATACAAATTTATACAATTTTATGAACGAATGAGAGAGGGTTTTATGATGATGAAGCATATAGATAACTTAAATTTGAATAATTTTAGTGAAATTTATTTGAACATAGATAGATTTGACGGGAAAAAAAATATTTTAACTTGTTCATATATTAGGGTGAAATAAAATATTAAAAATTATGTCATTCTAATTAATTAGATTTATGAATCTTGGAAGAAAATGTTTGTGTTTGTTTATTCTTCTGAAAGGTTGTGTTAGAGCACACTAATTAATTAGAGAACAATAAAACCAATGAAATTAATTTGAACCCAATAAAAATACAGTCTCTCAAACAAATTTGTTCTTTTAAATAGTGATTAAGTTGTTATATATGAACAAATTGTCTCTTTCAAAATCATAAGACGGGTTACTAAACTCTTGAATATCACATTTGAGCTACATTATACTCGATAATTTAAGACGAAGATGACGCGTTGTCTCTTCCTTCCTTCTTTGCTCTTTTCAGTCGAGGGTCTAATCATATATTTTCGCTTCTCTAACGTCTAAAGGAGCTTTAGGGTTTTTTTTTTTTTTTTTTTTTTTATATATATATATAGTGTTGTAATGTTTTTGTAATGTTTATCACGAAACTCGACATTTTATCTATATTTTCATCAATATTGTAGTGATGGTTGGACACTGAATAATCCTTTTTTCTCTTAAAACCACAAGAAAACCTAAAAGTTAGATACTTTCATAATAGACACTTGTGGATCCCATTGAATCCCCTATAATAGAAGCTCTCTACACCTTTACCTTTCCTTCATCTCTTTGGCCATCATTTAGGGTTAGGGTTAAAGTTAGGGTTAGGGTTCTATCCTAGTAGTCTCCACCGCAGTTTGTTTAAATTCTCCGATCATTATCGAAATCTCGACCAGCCATTGTTTTCCGACGGAGCATCATCAAGATTCACATGAAATTGCTTTCGGATTCGCCACAATCGCTCCTCATCGGATTGATGTTCCAATTGACATGGGAATCTTGATGATGCTGCAGCGGCAATCAATGGTTTTAAAAACTTTTTGCAAATGTTTCAGAAACTCCATGATTAAAGGTGAATTCCATCGCTGTTGCCCTTTTTTCAATTTTTAATTTATTTTTTATTTTCTTCTTTCTTATTCCTAACAAATAGTTGCCATCAAAGTGAGAGATTGGCTTCTGGGTTTTGATTATTATTTATGTTAAGCTTTTTATTGATGAGTTTTTGGTTGTGACTTCAAGGCTTATAAAAGCTAGTAAAGGTTTGGATAATTCTAGTTCACATAGATGCTAGATTATGCTTAGATCCAAAATTAATTTCAATTTTCTTAGTTCAACATATCTAGAGATAGAAGATTGAGCCTTTACTTTCTTAAATATAGGTGTGTCTTGACTATTAAGCTATATTTTGATTCATGTTTATTCTAAAAAAGTTAGTTGATGATAAATAAAATGACCTAATTTTGATCACTTTTCCTTTCCCATGAAACTATTTTAGCTTAAAATTCATCTATCTTTTTTCTTTTCTTTTTTTTTTTTTT
>QLSR01000541.1:2657-18312 GCA_031780015.1 Citrullus colocynthis
AAAAAAAAAAAAAAAGAAAGAAAAAAAGAAAAACGAAGGTTACAAAGCATTGAAAGAATTAAATATACCATTACCCATTAACTTAATATTTTGAGTTTAGTGGTAATTAAACATAGTATCTAAGCGAGCGGTCCTATGTTTAACCCTTTGTGTTGTCATTTTATCCCAATTAATATTGATTTCTACTCATTGGATCTTCTACAAATTTTCAAGCCCACAAGTGGGGAATGTCCAAAAGCAGTGAAATAATTATTTACCCCGACCCATTAGTTTAAGCTACTGGGTTTGGTGGTGATTTAACAACAAAAAAAAAAAAAAAGAAGAAAAAAAAAAAAAAAAAAAAAAAAGAAAAAAAAATTGAGCTTCAATAGGCAAGATCTATTGTTATTGTTGGATGAATTTGTGTTTGGGGTATAGACTATTTTACTATGCATAGGAAATAGTAAACATTATAATAAAAAGAATTTCAAATAGTATTACTGTATTTAATCATAGGTTTTAAATAGGTATAAACACCACTAGAGCCTTGGCTATAATAGCTCAATTCACCAACTTTGGGAAACCAAATAGCTCCTATAGGTGTGGTTGTGACAAAATTCTCTTGAATTAATTAATCAACTTTAGCGGTAATTTCTTTTTCCTCATTGACTTTCTTTGGTTAATGTGTTTTCTGTCCAACTTTATAGTCGTATATAGAGGCAATCAAATAATGGGTTGGTTGCACAAATAATAGTCAGGTCCAAAATAATAAAAGATTTAGCACAAGAAAAAATATATTAGGGATATAACACAAAATTTGTGTCAGATATCACTAATAGCAACTATCAATGATAGTCATATTAGCAAATGATTAGAAAGCCCATGCGTAGCCCACTATTTCACGCTTCTTCTTCCCGTTTTCTCAAATTAGAAGCTATCATTGATCGTTGCTGTCAGTAATCAATTTGAGAAATATTAATACAACCTTAAAATAGTTACTCTTGAAATATTAGCTTTCAATTTGCTATCAGTTATTAGTGACTATTATTAATTTATACTGTAACGACCTAACTCAACCCTCTAACTAACAAGACGCTGCTCAATGCATGCATGTGAAGGAGTTAGCAACGTAATAGCGAAAGCAATTAAGATCTAAAGTAATCTAATTACATCAAGTTTAAAGATTAAACATGCTTGTTCTAAAACTGGAAAATAGAGACAAGAACACTTACTTATTGTGGTTCAAAATTGAATCCAGTTCCTTCAAGTTTTTGATCACGAACACTTCGTGGACCACCACAAGAGTCTTCTTTATTATTCTCTGGCCTTAGAATGGATTGTGGGATCCAAATTGAGTTAAATTTGGAGTTAAAATGTGAAGAACACACTGGCTTGGAGAACTTTGAGTAGGTGAGTATTTCAGTAGAAATTAGCCAATAAGCTTAACCTTTATCCTCAGTTCCTTTCTTCTATTTAAAGAAGAAAACATGGAAATAAAAATTGGCATGCAGATTGACAACAAAATTGTTGATTAGCTCACTCAATTTGGAGGTGGAAGAAGAAGAAGAAGAAGAAGAAGAAGAAGAAGAAGAAGAAGAAGAAGAAGAAGGCATGACAACAAAATTGTTGTTGATTAGCCCACTCAATTAAGAAGAAGAAGAAGAAAAAGAGGAGGAAGAAGAACATGAAGCTTGCATGAAACTCACATCCTACTTCGACATGCATAGTAGAGAAATTCCAAATCCAATTTCCAAAATTGAATTTGATTTTCAATTTAAAATTAATTTCCAAAAATCAATTTTAAATAAAATTAATTTAATATATGATTAATTTAATATATAATTAATTAATTAATTATATTAATATTTAATATTTAATATTAAATTAATTATTTCTCCACTTTTCCCGGCAATTTCCAATTCGATGAATCTCGATTCATCCTAAAAATATTTAAATTACATATAAAAATTTATAACTCTCCAATTTCATCTAATTAACAATTAAACGATCAAACTGTAAAGATTTGCTCCTTAACTGAATTCGAACGTTTCAAATTCTTTCAACACATTGTTCTAAGGTTTAGTCCATGAGCTAACAAGGGACCTAATGGACCTATAAGTCATGAGCTCTAACAATCCAAATTAACCAACTAAACTCTTTAACCTAGTTAACTAACAGTCGTTGACTACCGAGACACTCCACTAAAGCCCAGTAGTTGCACTCTTCTCACTGTAGATATATTTTTGTCCACTTGATATAATCATAGTAAGTAAGTCAATCCTTCACAAGTTGTTCGTAATTATATCTAGGTCAAAATTACTGTTTTACCCTTGTAATTACATCTCGTTACTTAAGTCTCGTTAATCCTCTAATGAACAATTGGTTTGCGGTCCAAACAGCAAACCTAGTCCCTTTCGAGCCAATGAGAGGGTGGGACCCTTTATTCAAGTCCCAGAGTCAGTACTTAAGGGAACAATTTATCTATTAATCTAAAAATAGGTAGGAGTATGCCTTCAGCTATCTATCTGATCTTATCACTAAAATGGGAGGCATATTGAGTCGGCAAACTTGAATAACTCTTACCTATGCAGATTAAAAAATAATCTCAAACAGACAAGAGTTCATAGTTAAATCAGGATTAAGATCAAGTTACCTAGGTCATCATGTTTGAAATAATCAGTTCTAATAGTAAACAACGTTATAAAGTAAAAGTGATTATTTCATGATCCGTCTATACAAACTCATTGCATAGGATACCCCCACTCACATGTCTCTAACATGAACGATATAGGATCACATCGTTTGTAGTAATACAAAGTGAGTCACATCCATAGTGTCTCCAAGATAAAGTAGTATAGACCGTTTTGGCTATTACCTAAACTTGATCAACTTTTATGTCTACGCATAAAGTCTAAGTATTCAACCTATAGCTAAAGGTTCTTAGTTTATTGGATTTAATAAATGAAATACATATATTTGATAACAATTTTACTAAATAAATCTCGATAACAACTTTATTAAGAATAAAACTACGAGTTTTATGACATAAAACCCAACAACATGATCTTGTAACACAGTTTTAAATCAAGCAATTAGACATATTTTATTTAAAAAATGAACAAATTGAATCAATTAATAAAATCAAGATATATGAAATGATTTTCTCGAGGTCCCCCTTAAAACATAAGTTCAAATTTTTAATTAAAATATATATTAATTTAGACTAACAACTTGGACAACTAGAACTTAAATCATGAGAAATCATATGTGGAAGCGATGACTGGTCCCGAGGCACGATGATAACTCGAAATACAAGTTATTATATATTCATTATTTAGAGTAGTTATAGTAGAATTGATGATAAATGCATGATTTTACACTTCAATTGTATGATTTGAGTAACTATGCGCTCACTATGCTTACAAAAGAATTTATCCTGAAAATTATGAAATTCTACCCTTTTTAACGCATGATAGAACCAAAATGAGCTAAAAAATATAAAGGAAAGGATGCTGCCAAAAAAGACCAACACGTAGAGAACCATGCGTCCAAAAGATAAATAATACAAGTGCTTAGCTAGCAATTGTCATGTCAACATGTAAGTGGACAATTGATTTAACCAAATAATGACAGATCCACTAAACTGAAGACAAGAAGAAATCGGTGCAGCAGGGCATGAAATTAAATACAAAGGTGTCAGTTCATCATGATATCGCCTTTTTTACGCCTATAAATAGCCCATTGCACTTCATGTTCAAGAAGATAGAAAATACTTAATAGTGAAAGCTCTGCGCAAATTCTCGCTCAACGTTCTCGAGAGAAGATTCTAAGAGTGTTTAGATTCACCTCTCAAAGAGGGAGAATCCACCATTTTATAAATAATGTATCAGATAGCCACCATCTCAGATAGCCACCATCTCAAGCCTCCAAGATCAAGCCTCTAAGAAGCAAGATGTTGCCATTGGCAGTTTGACGACTTCCCTTTTGGCAGTTTGACGACTTCCTTTTTCTTTCTTTCATTATGAACAACTTTCTTACTTGTATTTTGTTAATAACCTTTAAGAGATTAAATTATCTACTTAATATGTTTATTTTCATTTGTAACATTTTACACCATGAATGTTAAATGTCTCATGAGTTAAGCATAAGTTTAAGTATTTCCAAATGTGATTAAGTTGTATTTCCAAATGTGACTAAGTTGCTTTCATCTTGGTTATATGGGCACTTCAAATAGACCTAAGTGAGTATATTCATAGAGAGTCGGTAACAAGAAAATAGTAAGCTTTAGAGATAAAGATTTTCTTTTGCCCGAAGAACTCATCATGCGTTTTAGAAATAAGATTAATATGGTGTCGAAGCATCGAGAGATGCGTTCTTGCTATCTAGAATTGTATGTACTTGATTAACTTCATCCATCATTCATTCCACATCGTCATCCCACATGTTTATCCATTAATTTATTTTTGTATAAAAATGTTCTTTGTAGTTATTTCGAAAAACAACACAATTGTAATTATTGTACAGTCAAAACACATCAAATCAAAGATTAATCTCAACATATAGTCATTACAAATCCTTTAGTTCGACCCTGGACTCTTCAGGAAAACCTATTTAAACTTACACTCAGGTTTTTATAGAAAAACTTGCGTCTAATTTATAGATCTTTCTTGATTCTTAACATGGCATTAGGTCATAACGCATCATACACATTCTAATCGCAAACACGATTACAGATTCTTCTGGTCATTTGCCTGTATGTCCTTGTATAAAAATACTCGGTAAATGACCCATTATCAGGCCCACTAGGTGAACCTGCTATCTTCTTATCATAAGCACACGTGTACATAACATAAGTATAGGCATAAGCATAAGTAGCACTCAAAGGCACGCAATCATAGGTAGTCAACCTAAAGGTCACAGTCATAAGCATAGGTGATGATTTCGAGGGACACCCAGTCATAATCATAGATAGTGAGTCATAAGATGTATACGACCCGATAAGTAAGATAATAGTCACTGTCAATCTATCATGCATCCAACTAAAACTCCATATCCTATTCATAATTTCAACCCAACATAGTAATTATACAAAATTCCTATGTAGAGCTGTAAATCATACTTATGCCAAAAAGTTCATTGGCACCCAGCATACACAACATTCCATATGATCATGAGGCATGATAATTATGTCAATCATTGCATGCTTACGATGTATACACATATCTTAACATAAAAAACGCAGGTGAACCAATAGTAAACAACTTACCTTGGGAATAAGTCCAAATAGCTATCAATCCACCAACTCTAACAAAATACTTGAATTATATTATAGAATATGAACTCATATTTAAATTAACTCTTTAGGCATAATTTCAAATACAATTTACTTAACAATTAAACCAAATAACTTTTTCGAACGTGCAACCAAGCTACAATAGTCTTCCAAACTACAATGAGTCTAACAAATTCAAAATTAGGAGTTAAGAACCCAACTTCCACCAATAACGCTTCCAAAATATTAATACTCAACAAAATTGAACCAAAATCGACCTTTATCTTGCTTGGACAGCTCACTTCCCATCCCAAAACTTAACTAAAATTTGAATCTAAAATCCAAACACAATGGATAACAACAATCAACGCCAACAATCCAAACACAATGGGTAACAACAATCAAACGCCAACAACAACGGATATTCACGAAATTACGAGAGAAAGCATCAAACTTGCCAAAATCCCACAAAACCAAAGATTCCATCAAGTACACAATGACCTGGGCGGCGGGGCAGATTGAAGACCAACAGCGGCTAGAGGGCGCGAACCAAGAAAACGGACAGCATATGAGACGTTGAGCGACTGGCGGCACGAGCTTCACAACCTACACACAACGTTGGTGGCCGACGACAGCTTGGTGTGAACTGAAATTGGTGGCGGGAGACCAACCCGGCAAAAACGACAACGACTTGGGCGACGGTTGGTAGCGGCTCCAACGAAGAAGAAAACGCAGAGAGAAAAAGAAGGGGGAGGCTGCCGTCTAGAGGGGAGGAAAGAGAAGGAAAAAAATATCTTCCTATTTTTTAAACTTGCACGAACCTCGAGAACCCTTTAATAATATATATATAATAAACTTATTTCCTTTTCTTTTTAAAAACCCTAATTCCAAACATAATTATATATATATATTATTCCCTTTTCTTTTTCCCAAAACAAATTATAAACTTATTAAATATTTTTTTCAACACCACTAATCAAATCTTTTCCAACCATCCAAAAATAACCTATTAAATTCCTAAAAACAAAATCACCAACTTTAGATTTCAATTTCTCTTAAATCAACCAAAATCTATATCTCAACAAATTCCAAATCTCCAAATTAAATTCAACTTCTAAATCTCCCACGATAAAACTCAATTTTTCACTAATTGAATTGAATTCAAAACTTTTATCACGTTTACTTTTAATTGAATTATTTCCTCTACATAATTCAATTAAACCTTAAAATTCAAACAATCATCTCAATAATTCAAGATAATTAATTTAAAATTACTGAAAATTTGGGATGTCACACTCTCCCCTCCTTAGGGAACTTTCGTCCTCGAAAGTTCTAATCCTAGAAAAGCTCAGGTACCTCGACCTTATCTCATCCTCTCGTTCCCATGTCACTTGAATTCATGATTTTGCCATAGAATCATTACTAGTGCTATTTCCTTATTGCGTAAAGTCTTTCACTTTCCTCGCTAGAATTTGAATAAGTTTCTCCTCATAACTTAGGTTTTCATTTTCATTTAATTGCAATGGCTCATAGTCTACTATATGAGATGGATTAGTCACACACTTCCCCGGCATCGAGACATGAAAAACATTGTGAACTGCCGAAAGGGATGGCGGCAGTGCTAACCGATAGGCACAGGGTCGATCCGTTTTAGGATCTCAAATGGCCCAATGAAACAAGGACTTAACTTTCTCTTCCTTCCAAACCTTAGAACACATTTCACAGGTGCCACCTTTAGAAACACCTTATCACCCACCTCAAATTCTAGGTCATACGCCTAACATCAGGGTAACTTTTCTGCCTACTCTGAGTCGATCTCTTCCATCTCTGCCTCGCTCGTTGTCCATTCGCGTACACGTTAACTTCGATAAACATTGGTTTAATGCAACATTCGGGCCTACGACCCTTCACAGAAAAAGGGTCTCTGCTTTTGTTTGATTCGTACTATGATCTTCTGAATAGCCTCATTCGTAGTTTGCACCAACTTAGGTCCCAACAATTTTCACTCTCCAACTTCATCCTAGTAAACTGGAGATCTGCAACTCTTTCCATACAAGGTTTCAAACGATGTCATGTTAATGGTAGCTTGACAGCTGTTATTATTAGCAAACTCCATGAGATGCAAGTGGGCGTCCCAACTCTGCAAAATATAACATGTAAATGCGTAACATGTCCTCTAGTGTTTGGTTCAAATGCTTGACTAGACTAACTCTGCAAAATATAACGTGCATATGTGGGTGAAAAGTTATATTGAACTTCAACTGAATACCTAACACTTTCTAGAGACCCTTTCCAAATATGGTGTGAAATGAGGGTCACTATTTGTCATAACTAAAATTGGTGCCCCATGATGCCCCATAAAGTGTGACAACCTCTTTCATATATAACTAGGAAACTTAAGATGCTGGAAATCAACAATACTTTATCATATTCGCTTTGAGAACTATTGTAAGCTTAGAAGGTCGTATTCCCTAAAAACATGTATTTGAACTAATCAAGTTGGCATAGAGAAATCTTCCTACGTCCAGCAAAGTAATTGACCATACTAGATACGCCATAATTCCAAGATGCGTAGCAAAGAAAATCTGGTCAACTGGAAACTGCTTCTACTTTAAGAGTGTCAACTGTGATGCCTTGCTTAGTAGCTACATGTTTGAAACAATTTTCATGTTACTTTTTGGTCTAAAACGAGCGCATACCATTATTTAGGCCCTACTACAAACAAGCTTGGAACTCTCTTACATAATGAGGTTCCTGAAGTTCCTAGATATCGTAGAGCATCAATCAATCTAAAACACATCACCAACCTCATAATAACTATAATTGATCCCCGATGATATTCTTTAAGATTAAAACCTTCCTAATTCATAAATCTATCTCAAGAATATCCATTTCCATAGAGTCGATCAACTCATCGTCCATGCTAGAAAAAACATACTATATGTGGTGCTCCAAGTCCAAGATTCGAAATATGGATTTGGAACCTGACGACCTCAACATTCACCTGCATACCTTGCAACTCGGCTATGCTACACTTTCAAACACTTAGAAGTTGATATATGGTCGCATGGTTCCCACCTCTCCTCTTAATGATTAAAATTGATGTGCTTTCAGGCAGAACATTAAGGCATACAAAGAACTTTGCTAAGTAGTTCATGTTTCTATGACTTGAGCTACTTCATCCCATCTATAGCAACATTTTGCTATCAACTTAGCGTTATTTTCAAGTCTAGTTCTCGTGCCAATGGTGATCTTGGGAGATCTAACTCACTTATTTTAACACCTGTATAGCTTTCTGTCTACTTTGAGTTAGATTATTTTTATTTTTTTAAATCAATTGGATGGCTTTGCTAGCTTCTGTTTCCAAATTGCACACAAAGTCAAAATCTTGTGAGCTTTGCTATCACCTTCAATGATTTACCTTTTACTGATAAAGCTTTAACTTCTCCACTTTAATAGTTCTTATACAACTATTACTATTAACAACTCCACTTAATATTATCTCTCCTTAACCCTTTTGTTTGGAAAAAGATTTCCATACTAAAGTTGAACTTCACAACCAATGCCTTATACAATTCTTTCAACCAACACAACTCAAGGTCTAAAGTCCCAAATAGTAACAATAGATGGTTATAGATGATGTTCAGGCTCTTATTCCTGACTTCACTATTGAACCAATTATTGAACAACCATCGTTGAACCTGAAGTTCAAACTCAACAACCTCAAGAACTGCCACTAAGGAGATCTACTGGAGAGAGAAGAGGTGCAATTCCAGATGATTATATTGTGTTTATTCAAGAACATCAGAATGATATGGGTGTAATGGAAGATGATCTAATCAACTTCCAACAAGCACTACAAAGTTCTAATTCTCATAAGTGGATAAATGCTAAGGAAGAGGAAATAAAATCCATGAAAGAAAATGACGTTTGGGAGCTTGTAGAATTGCCATTAAGAGTGAAACCCATAGGTTGTAAATGGATATTTAAAACCAAAAAGGATTCACAAGGTAAAATCGAAACATATAAGACTCGTCTTGTTGTAAAGGGTTTTACTCAAAAGAAAAACATTGATTACAAAGAGACTTTCTCTCTAGTTTCATCGAAAGACTCTTTTAGGATAATCATGGTACTTGTAGCTCACTTTGATTTGGAGCTACATTAGATGGATGTAAAAACTGCATTTCTTAATGAAACATTGATGAGACGATTTATATAGTGCAACCAGAAAACTCTGTGTCTGGTAATTTAAAGTCTATAGTGTGCAAATTGAAGAAATCCATTTATGGTCTCAAGCAAGCCTCTAGTCAATAGTATCACAAATTCCATGAAGTACTTACCTCCTTTGGGTTTGAGGTGAATATAGTGGAAGATTGTGTATATCACAAGTTCAGTGGGAGTGAATCTATTTTTCTGGTGTTATATGTCGATGACATACTCATAACAAGTAATAATGTAGGTTTATTGCATGACACTAAGAAGTTTCTCAAAAAGAATTTTGAGATGAAGGATCTTGGTGATGCTTCTTTTGTATTATGAATTAAAATATTGCGAGATTGTTCTCAAGGTATTTTGAGATTGTCACAAAAGAACTACATTGAAAAGATTTTGAGTAGATTTGGCATGAAAGATTGTGCACCAAGGGATACCCCCGTCGGTAAATATGATAAATTTCATTTAGGTCAACCCCAAAACCATATTCGAGAGTAAGGATATGCAGAAGGTTCTTTATGCATCGGCTGTTGGAAGTTTAATGTACGCTCAAGTATGTACACGACCATATATTGCATTCATAGTTGGAATGTTAGGCAGATATTTGAGCAACCTGGGGATGGATCACTGGAAAGCAACCAAACGGGTTATGAGGTATTTGTAAAGAACAAAAGATTATATTCTCACTTATTGGAGATTAGAAGTTTTAGGGATCATTGGGTATTCTGATTCTGATTATGCCGGATGCCAAGACACTTTGCAAACCACTTCAGGCTATAACTTCATGTTGGCTGGAGGAGCTGTATCTTGGAAAAGTGTTAAACAAACACTTATGGCTTCTTCTACCATGGCTGCAGAGTCTATAGCATGTTACGAGGCATCCAATCATGGAATATAACTGCGAAATTTTGTCACTGGGTTGCAGATAGTCGTAGGCATAAAAAGACCACTAAAATTATTTTGTGACAATAAGTCACTAGTGATGTATTCCAACAACAGCAGAAGCAATACAAAGTCAAAGCATGTAAACGTAAAGTTTTTAGTTGTAAAAGAAAAAGTTCAAAATGGTCAAATTTCGATAGAACACATAGGAACAAACTCTATGGTGACAGATCCATTGACTAAAGGTTTATCTCTTAAAATTTTTCATGAGCACATTTCTCACATATCAGTCACTTTTCTGATCCCATAGTTTAGTGGGAGTTTGTTATTAAGGATGTTCTTTGACCTTAATTTGTTTATTTTCGATATAGAATAAAGTTGATGATTTATATTTTATTATTTGAACTTGTTTATCATGCATGCGATTTAACAAATGCGGTTAAGCATAAAGTTCTTTAGGATGATCTCACTAAGGAATTTGGACCAGTTGGAAACAGACATGATTTAGATCACTATGCATGTAGTTTCCATGCTATCTATCCATACTTGATCTATGTCATTGAATGTATTGAAAATGGTGATCAAGGAAGGTTTAGTTACAAGGGTAATGACAAAAGCTGCCTTGATTCCATGTTGATATAGGAGATGGACCAGATTGAACTAAAGAGGAATTTTATTATTAAAATAACTTATTTGTGCACACTTAAGGTTGATGTGATTTAATTACATCAAGTACACAAATATAGCCCAAGTGGGAGATTGTTAGACGTATTTAAAATTAAAATACGTATAATTAAAATATGGGCTATGTATGTGAATTAGTATTTTATCACATTGGGTTATTTTATTAGATTGAGCCCTATTATATGATCTATTTAATTAAAGGCCCTAGATTCCCAATTGAGTATAGAGTTAATGGGTAAAAGCCTATTCCTAGATTGATTAGAGTTTAGTGGGAACCTTAAACTAGTATATAAAGGCACCTTAGGGCTATGGTCCTCAATATACCAAAAACAATAAGCATTTAGTCTTTCTTGAATCTTATCTAGAGAGATCCCACTAAAGGCATTCGGAATTTCGGTTGAGGAAGACAATAGTCATCTTGAAGCTACCATCAATTTCTCAATGGAATCTAGTATGTTATCTATTCTTGACAGTTTGGCATGAATGATCCTAGGGTTAATCTATTCAATATATATTTAAAGTCATTATGCTAACAAGAAGAAAATAAGTTGTGCAAGACAAGAGAGGGCAAAATTGGAAATCACAAAAATTCAAAAGTTGACGGGTTAACATTTTCCATATTTGCAAATATTTTAAAGAGGTGTTTTTTCCCTTAATTTGCTATCTATTACAAAATCTTAAATTAATTGATTTAGCTTTAACCTAATTACCATTTAATCGAGGTGCTTTGTTTAGACTGGGTTTGAGGAAGGATTTCAAGTTGTATCATGATTCATGTTTATGTTTGCATTTTAAAAGCATTTGGATGAAAATAATGGAGAACTATAGTATTTGCCATGAAATTGACAAATAAAGAAAACAAAATAATGTAAATAATAAAAGATCAACACAAAAATTTACGTGTAGCTACGTCCATGATAGTGAGATATCCATTTTATAAATAAAGAGTAATATCAAATAATACATACTACAAAAGTGTTTAATGGAGTTATACAGTTTATATATAATGCACTTCTCTGACTCCCAATGCCAAAATTGTAAATAATATAAACACGAAAACAATTTAGAACCCAAGTTAGATACATTTATAATATTGCCAAATTAAAAGAATATCAAAAGTCTAAAAAAGAACTTGAATATTAGAAATATTTTTAATTTATTTTAAAAATTGAAATCTAGATTAATCTACCTTAAAATATAATTAATTATAGAAGGTAATTCAGTTTAATAATTAAAAAAATTCAAAATAAAAGCAAAAAAATTACATTGAAAATAATTACTTAAATAAAAGTTAGAAAAATTATTATAAATATAAAAAATATCAAACTATTTACAAATATAAAAAAAATGTCACGGTGATAGATCGAAATATACTTCTATTACTGAGACGATAAATCCATTGCTCTAGTGATAGAAGTCTATCTTGGGCTTCCAAAATTCTTCTATATTTGTAATTGACTTATTTTGCTATTTTTGCTATATTTGAAAACAACCCTACAAACTTCCAAATATAAGAACCAAAATAATATTATAACTAATAACCAATACAATCCAAACAAGCCATATATATTCATGAAAAAATACCAGAATCTGTAGGGAAATATTTGGGCCAAGGAATAGACTAACTTAGTCTGAAAAGTTGTCAAGTGTGAAGAGTTATTTGTTAGAGGTCCACAATATAAAAGAATAAAAAAAGTCATGAACTTAATGTTTTACAGTTATAGAACCTATGAATCCCAAGAGCAAATAAAGCAACTCCTATGCCTTCGACAAACATGCCCTAAAAAGTTCAATCTCAACAAAAGAAAAGATCATTGCAATTGCAATGCGATGGAGGAAGGTTTATGCGAATTTTAGCTGGCCCTATAATGAAAAATGTGGCACATAATACAATGTGGCTAAACAAATTGAAACGTCCGTCAGAGTGAGAGCTACCACATCAAACACAAATTTCGGAGCAAACAGCCCCCATACCTGCAAAGATTTGAAATGAGGCCACATTTACATCCCAACAAATGTAATCAATCGAAGGTAAAAGGTAAGATCTATTTAAATCCGTTGTCAGAAAACTAGTTCACAATATTCTGTAAATTATGAATAATAATAATAAAAAAAAGACGAATATCAATTGATATCAAGTTGTATCAATTTAAACCACAAACTAATAATTGCATCAATTTAAACCCTGAACTTTGGAGTTATATCGATTTAAACCCCAAACTAATAATTGTATCAACTAAAGCCTTGAATTTTCAAAAGTATGTCAATTTAAACTTTAAACTTTCACAAGTATATCAATTTAAACCCTAAACTTTCATAATTGTATCCAAATAAAACATAATGGAGGGTCTAAATTGATACACTTATGAAAGTTGAGGGTTTGAATTGATATGCTTATGAAAATTTAGGGTTTTAATTAATATAATTATTAGTTTGGAGTTTAAATTGACACACTTACGAAAGTTTAGAGTTTAAATTAATACAATTGTTAGTTTAGGATTTAAATTGATACAACTCCCAAAACTTAGGGATATAAATTGATATTTGCCCTAAAAAAAATCCATTACGATTGCAAAATTTTGATTATGGAGTAGTAAACATGAAACCACATTTATTTCCTAGTAAACGTAATCAATCAATGATACTACGAAAAGTGGAGCCATCTAAATACATTCCTAGAAAACCAATTAACAATATCCAGTAAATTATGAATAATAAAAGAAAAATACATCACGGTTAGCAATTTTAATTATGGAGCAATAAAAGAATTCTATTCTTTATATCATAACTTATTTTATCACAGCATCAGGAAAATCTCTAGAGGAAGTGGGGAAGTGTATTAAAGTATTGTGTATTTCTAAGTTGTTTCTTAAGGCTTTAAAAAGTAATTTCAAGCCGGTGTTTAACGTATGACTTTGAAGTGAATACTAATAAAGTATTCATGAATACTGGAAAGTCTAGAACCATGTTTTTCAATGTTCTTAAACTTCAGATTTTCAATTTTAATGTTGTAACTAAATATCCAATTATTTTTTTAAAAAAAAGTTAACAAGTAAAAAAAAAAAAAAAAACTTCTCATTTGCTAAAAAGTCATACTAAACTCACTCTTGCTTCAGAGAAAATGAAGTAAGGTAATTACCATCAAATGCCGCCTTTGAATTATGACACACAATATAGTGGCTGTAACTGGAACCGCCATTGTGAGCCCATACATCAAGTAAACCTAAGTGATGCCGGGGAGAATGGGAGTGAAATGTTTAAAACCATGTTATAATTAGATAAAGTTTCTTACTTCAACTTTGAAATATCAAAAGATAGATAAATAACTTACTTGAGATAAGCCCATGAGGAGAGCTCTTTCCCCTTCTGCACCCTGAGTGGATGAATATTTGTTTGCAACAATGAAAGGAAGTCCAGAAATTGGAAGGATGATAGAGAAGCCAAATGTATCAATCATGAGAAGGATTGCTTGGCGAGCTAGAACAAACTCGTCGAACCTGGGAATAGGGCATCAAGTGTTCAGGATTTTAATCTATCAAGTGAATATTTTAATCTAAAAGAACAAGGGGACAGTACAACCAACATTGTTTTAGGACAAGAAGAAAAAAATCTCATCAACCAAAAAATTTGTGTGATTGTATAAGCAGTAGCTCAATTTTCACGTATGAGATTCGCAATACACGAAGAAAAATAATCATAAACTGGCTTTTGGAAACAATGTTCAGAATATTAAACAGAATTGAAAACACTAGAGTTATTGCAACACTGGATGTGATTTGCATTGATGCATGCCTACAAAGGAAACACACCAAAACAGAAATAATAGAGAAAGCCGAGTTTTCAGCAATACGTATAATGTGCAAACACGCGCACAGCTAATGACATACCCAATAAATGCAGCAGCATAGCGAAGGCCATCAAAAGCACACCTACAGGAATCTCCCATGGGTAAGCAGACGGTAATATGATATAAGAAACACTTAGTCGTTGAATAGAAAAGGAAAATTAACATTCAAAGCATTGCAGAATTGAAGATATTCGATGCCACTTTGACTGAAGTGGAACAAGAGGGTGTCGGCGAAACTTTAGATTCAAATTAGAGAAGAAATAAAATACCAGTGGCCAGAGCTAAAAAAGAGGCAGATGGCAAACAAGCTCCACTGTGTTACAGGAAGACTATCAACCGTCAGAACTCTACCATTTCCATCCCCTCCGTGCCTTAGGTTGTCCATACTTATTATGCAATATCCTACCAAGATGAACAAATAAATCAAGGACAGGAAATAGATGGAGAAAAATAAAATGAAAATTAAAATTAACGACCAAAGACATCCCAAACCCTGCATTTAAAAAGTGAGAAGAAACTAATAGCACATAAGCTATAGGAAGGGCAAGTAACAATACTACGCTTTAGAAACGGTACAGGTCTCTCTATATCTCTCTCTCTGTAATATATATGTATTTAGAGAGAGACATTTAATATATTATATATATATATTAAATGAAAACTTAATACAAACAAACCAATTTGTAAAATAGTATAAACAAAAATCAAGGTCTTGTTTTATAACCATTTGGTTTCTAAAAATTAAGTTTATAAATACTACTTCCCCCAATAAGTTTCTA
>QLSR01000543.1:0-15519 GCA_031780015.1 Citrullus colocynthis
AATTTTTTTTTTTTTTTTACATTTCTTGCCTTTCCTGAATGCGGTTGGCTTGAGAACTAAAGTTATTCTCTTGAATAGAATTAAGTTGGAAATAGGGGCAGTCGCAACATATAACACTATTATCTTTCTTTTTTCTTCTTTGAATTATTCATTTTAGTAATTGATTAACTTTTAGCCCTTTACATATTTATAATATAGAAACACACTTATAAGTTTTTATCCTAAGATTAATCAACCTAATTGTTTTATGCCATTAGAAAAACTTGCTCCCATAAACATACAAATGTTTAGATGCCCATCATCTTATATATCCAAATAACCATACATATCATTCAATTTTTTTAAAATTGTAGAAATGAAGGTTTTACATTATTTAATCATCACCTTATTTCAAACATGTACATTCAAATTATTTCAACCAACCATAGAAATGCTAACCACCACACTATTTATGTTAACAAAAACTCAAACTCGATCTAGCCTTAAATCCTTAGTGACTGGAGATCCAGCTAATAGCACAACTGCCTTCACATTAGGATTATCTCTCTCTATAAGACATACTACAGTGGAAGATTTGATGAATACGAGTTCGGGCCATGAAGATTTCCCTAGGTAAATTGAATGGTGAAAAAGTAAATAGTTATTCAAAATATTAAGAAAAAATAAAAGGACAAAAGAATCATTTGAAAACACCCAAGTGGGAAGGAGAAGTCTTACTAACCCGAAGGAATAACAATTTTTTCTTCAGCCATCTTCAATCCCCTTTCTTTTCTTGAAAATTTAACTTAAGAGACTCAAATAATCTTTCCCTAAAATAAAGTAAAAAAGATGTATGAATTGTTACCTGAATTTACAATTATTCATTATAGACAAACACAAAATACGAAAAAAATGAAGTGAAAATAAATACATGATATGTTACATATGTAACTTTATTCTTTATTAATAAGATTCGGACAGATATTAAAATTGATATCTTCCATTATGGATTAACTCCTATCTACCTCCCAATTATATAGAGTAGATGCATCATAAATAAACTCGGTAGAAAATGTTGATATGTATTGTTATAACTAATTTGGATTTTGGAGGCTTTTCTAAGAAATGAATAAAATGTAATATTTTATATTGGCACCATTACTTCAAAACTTTATTTTTAAAGATAGAGACAAGAATCCCCATGTGAACCCATGTTTGAAAAGAAAGAACTTGGGTGCAGCCGGGTGCACCCAATTTTTTTTAAAAGTCGAACTAGCATCTAATTGAAATGTACTGTGGTATTTTTTTATATTAATTTTTTTTAATTTTTTTCTTTGTATATAAAAGAGACTGAAAAGTATGAGACTAGGTGGTGTACAAGTTGGAACGTGCGAAGGCTTAAAAAATAAGTTTGAGATAGAAATAGGATAACATAAAATACTAAAAGTCACCTACTCTATAAATAAAAGGGATATTTTTAAAAAATAGAAAAATGGTTGAAAATAATTACAAATATAACAAAATTTTATTTTTCATCTGTAATAGACCGCGATAGACCTAGATGACATCTATCACTTCACCAGATAGATATGGATGGGTCTATCGTAGTCTATCACGAATAGAACGTAAAATTTTGCTATATTTATAAATAGTTTGATTTTTTTTTTTATAATAATTTTTTAAATAAAATATAAATTGTTTGACCAAATATTTCAAATCCCTCCACCTAATTTAGAAATACTTGTAGGCAAACACAAATAATATTAATAAAGTTTTTGTATTTTTCTTAATAAATAATTATATTTCTTATTTGTAATAGATCACATGCTTAAATTGATTTTAATATTGTTGTCAACATTTTTCTTGGATGTATTCCTAATAATTTAATTAAATTACCGCATAGTTATGTTAAATAACGTCATTTGAATATATAATACAAAGTAAAAAATGTTGAAGATAAACATTCATCCAAATTTAAAGTCTCTTCGTTGAGGACCCAACCTTTGAAATATGAGAGAAGATCGCATCATAATTTGTATAAGATACTTAAATTATTTCTCACATTTGACAATTTATTTTTTCATGTTTGTCTATTATGATATATATCTTTGAGGTCCATAAAGTCTAAATGAGGCTTCGGTTAAAAAGAAAAAAGAAATGAAAACATAATGAACCCAAAGGGACATTTCTTTGTTCAAAACTCTCGAGCCAAATAAAATAAAAAATCTTGTTAATTATGTAAATTACACTGGGTGGAATTTTTAGAGATAGTAATTAAGTATATAGCAATATTTTTAAATAATCGTAAATATAGTAAAATCTATCAACAATAAATTCTATTATTGATAGACTCTTGCTAGTGATATATAATTTATTATTGATAGATCTCTATTATTAATATAGTTGAAAAATTGAATCTAAATAATACTTTTATAACTATATTTGCAACTATTGTTTTAAAGAATAACCCGACAAAAATGGAGGGATAATTTCTAATACACCATCCCTAAAAATAAGAAAGCTCAAATGTGAGATACATTGTGAGGGTGAAGGCTTGTTTGTCGTTTTTCATTTTTTCTTTAATAAAAGTGGTTGTTTAAAATTATTAAGAAAAAAGAAATTGCCAAATACAACCAATGCTTAGAAGCCTCGTTTTTCACATACACAAAATGCAATCCAATCAAGAACTTAAAAAATAGGGAAAAATAAATAAATAAATAAAATCATTCTTATCTCCTTATGAGTTTTAACTCAATCTTTGTGTCATCGTTCTTATCTCTTCCACTTAAGAATAACTTGTTCAAACTTTATACTTTATAATATATTCAATTTTATTATATAGTCTAAATGTTGGGGCGGCATGCCCTTAGTAATTCCTTCCCAATTTTATAACATATTATTCTCTATAAATATCCATACATTAACTCTTTCATATTTGCATTATCCAAACACTAGCCTTCCAAAATTACATTTATACCCAAATTCCCATAACCATCAGACTTCAACCAACAATGGCTGATTTTTGTCCTCCTGGTATGTTTCCATTTATGTTTTTTTTTTTTTCTTTTTTCCAATCATTATTTAGATAAATATATCGAGTTGCATCTTAAATATTCAATTGTTTAGCAAGAAGAATAAAACTCATGTATTTTATAAAATTACAAAGTCGATCTCCGACATTGTTGGTAAGAACTATTAGTGATAGTCATATCGCTGGTAAAAGTTTATCAATGATAGGGTCTATAACTGATAGATTTTTTTTTTTTTGGTTATATTTGCAATTTTTTAAAATGTTGTTATACACTTATAAATTATTATTGCTAAAAGTGTTATCTAATGCAATTTCCCTATATCTGAAAAAGTTTGTGAGGTCTCCTCTAACATGGCCCATCAAGATTGTGCTTCTTTGGGAATCGTTCATCATTCTAGAGTGGTCTCAATTGTTTTCAATCGAGTACCCATTTGACCGTTATGGGCTCCTAGATAAGACCATATTAGATAAATATTGAGTGGAACTCAAAACTAATTGGCAATAAGTAGAGTAACCTACGTATCTTATCAATTTGTGAAGTCTCTCCATCTTTTCAATATGGGATGATCCCCAATAATCAATATACCTTACTATAACCTTCAATAGTGACTAAGCGGTTGTCTTATGATTTGTTATTGTTATGTTGAGATATCTTAAATCTGTTAAATGATGCTCAAAATGACCAACGACGAGAAACGTATATAAACCTTATATGCACATTATATCTTTATTTAGTTCTTTGTTGCTTCACAAGATAATAAAATTGTTTCTCTTTTGTTTATGAATGTAACTAACTAACACATTATTAGTGATCAACATAAATATATATATGTGTATTCGTTAATGTTTTTATTATCATTATTATTTTCTTGGTCTTATCAATGGTTTTGTGTCATTATAATTAACATATATAGCTTCAATTTGGTAGTGTGAAAATCAAGTTAATTGGTTATATAATGATGATTTGATTATTTGTTTTGGTTTATTTAGGGAAAAATGTGTGGCCGGAACTTGTTGGAATAAAAGCAACAATTGCAAAGCATATCATAAAGAAAGACAATTTCAATGTAGAACGTGTTGAGACAATCTTAGCTGGAAGTGGAGTGACTGAAGATCTTAGGTGCGATCGAGTTCGAATGTTGGTTAATATAGAGGAAACAATTGTTGAAACTCCAAGGATTGGTTAACTACACACAAAAAAAGCTATCCAAAAATGTTTTCATGTTTTTATTTGTATTCATCACACTATTGTATGTTCACACAATTAGTTGCTTTCTAAAGTATTATTGTAACCAAAATAAAGGTAGAAGTATAACATACACTTTGTATAATTCTACCACTTCAATTAATAATGATTAATTATCCTTTGTATTTGTGTTTCTTCTCGTGTCAAAAGCTCTCTCTTGAGTGGCGAATCATCTTAATTCTTCACTTACATTATAAATATAGTCTATTTTGTATCTCTTTGATCACAAATGCATATAGCAAGTTTCATGTTCTTTGATGACAATTCGTTGATTTTAGAGTACTTGACAAAATGAAATGAAAAATTCAAAATTGTATGAGGTAAATGTCTTATCTCTAACTTGCTATTATTCTTAATTCTTTCATCATTTTTGTTTTTTATGTAATATTTCAAATTTGTAGTTAGTTTTATAATTGATTAATTATTGGTTGTGGACACTTATATACCTTTGTTAACCAAAATATTGTTCTAAGATAGATAATTTTTCATTTCTTTATATTTTCATTTTAAGTGATAGATGTCCCAATATATCATTGTTGATAATGAAAGACCTCCTTTTCCATCTTTTTTATTGAATAACTTTAGTCTTATCTTCTTTGTTTCCTTTTATATTCTTGAACAAGTTTTCTAATTTTAAAATTTTAAAGTTTCCCAAATTAGATATAATAGTTTTGGTTTATCAAAATTGCATAACGATATGGGAGAATTATACTTTAAATTATTTGTGTAATGGTTTCATCTTCCAATTTACTATCATTGATTTTTTGTTCTTTTATAACTATATTATAATTATTAACATTTTAAATATCTATTCACACTCATTTTTTTATTTTACTTTTTGAAAATATTAGTCCAAATTAGTGTTATTTCGTTATTTGTTAATTTTATTCAAAATTCGTTAGTTTTCTTTCCTTCCTAATTCTAATAAAATGACTATATGAAATGAAATATCCCACGCAAGCACAAGGTAAATATCTAGTTTTCATCAAATAAAAACATGCTTATGAGTTCTTATCATATGTATTAATCAACCAAACATAGATATTCAAATTATTTCAACCAACTGTGGGAACACTAACCACCACACCATTTATGTTAACAAAAACTCGAACTCGATCGAATCTCAAATCTTCAGTAACTGGAGATCCAGCTAATAGCACGATTGCCTTCACTTTAGGATTCTCTCTCTATAATATGTACTGCAGTGGAAGATTCGACGAATACGAACTCGGGCCACGAGGATTTTCCTAAGTAAATTGAATGGTGAAAATGTAAATACTGAGAAGGACAACAAAAATAATTATTTGAAAACACCCAAGTGGGAAGGAGAAGTCTTACTAACCTGAAGGAATAACAATTTCTTCCGCCATCTTCAATCCCTTTTTGTTTTCTTGAAGATCGAATGAGATGGTTGGTGATTAATTAGTGGTATTTATAGCCTAGTTTGGTTCTTGGGAGTCTTTTTTCTTAATAAATAATCATATTTCTTATTTGTAAAAGATCACATGCTTAAATCGATTTTTATATTGTTGTCAAGATTTATCTTGGATGTATTCTTAATAATTTAATTAAACTACCGCATAGTTAGATTAAAATATGTTATTTAAATAATACAAAGTAAAAAATGTTGAAGATAAAAATTCATCCAAATCTAAAGTTTCTTGGTTGAAGATTCTACCTTTGAAATATGAGAGATGATCACGTCGTAATCTTTATACTTGAATTATTTCATTGTTTGTTTTACTTCTCTTTTCTTTTTCTCATGAGTTTCTTTTTTAGTAACTATATAAGTGAGAGATAAAAAAGTTAAATTGGAGTGTTTATAGTAGGAGAGAATGATGGAGTAAAATAAGTGAAAAAAATAATAATAACTTAGTTAAAAGAAGGGAAATTATTATAAATAGAAAAAATATCAAACTATTTACAAATATAGAAAAATTTTACTATCTATCAATGATAGACCACGATAGACTATGATAGACTTTAATTACTCAAGCAATAAAAGTTTATCATATCGTTGATAGATAGTGAAAATGTTATATATTTCTAAATAGTTTTTTTTTTTTTTTATTATTATTTATAAGAATTTCTCTTTTTCTTGTAAGTACCAGTACAAGACGCGGACACCAAATATAGTTTACTGGTAACCACCTTTTGATTTACTACTTTTCCAATGGGGTAAACGTGGCCTTAAATGGAACTACTACACATCGGTCATCAGAGCATTGCTACTCTATTCTGAATCCTCCCGTACCTCAATCCTCACCGGAAACCCGCCCTCCATCTTCGCCGTCATGTACTGAACAAATCTCGGCTCCACCCCCTCCTCGGCTGCCGCCGGAACCACCCGAAATCTTTTCAAAATTCCGGCCACCATCCTCTTCATTTGCAAAAACGCCATTTCCTTCCCCAAACAAATCCTCGGCCCCGCTTGAAACACCGGATACGTATAATTGTCCCTCCCCACAAACCTCCACTTCACCGCCGTCGCCTCGTCGCCGCTGTTGCTCTCCAACCACCGCTCAGGGCGAAACTTCGCCCAATCCTTCCCCCAAATCGCCTCCATCCTCCCCATTGCATAGGGATGATACGCCACCCTCTCCCCCTTCCTCACCGCCGTCCCATCCGGTAACACGTCATCCGCTGCCGCCTGCTTCCCGTCCACCGGCACCGGCGGATATAACCTCATACTCTCACACAGAGCAGCGTGAGTGTACGTCAAATCCTTAACTTCGTCATAACCACATAAATCCTCTGTTTTCTGGCTAATCTCTTCCAAAATTCGAATTTCAACTTGTGGGTATTTGGCTAAGAGCCAGAAAAACCAGGTTAGCGCCGCCGAAGTTGTGTCCTGTCCGGCTAAAATGAAGCTAATGATTATGTCGGTGATGAAATTGTGGTCGGAGTGGCCGGAGGTGAGGAAGCGGGAGAGGAGATCGACGGAGGGGATTGAGGAATTGGTTTTGAGCTCTGTCTTTTTGTCGTTGATGATGTTGTTAGCATATCCTCGAACTTCGGCTATGGCGATTCGGAGCCGTTTTTCTGATCCAATGTCTAAAAATTTCTTCAGTTTCCAAACAAATGGAATTAAGGATTGGAATCTCAAGCTGCTGATTCTTACTGCGTCTTCGAATGCTTTTGCGAACTTTGATTGACCAAATGATGGTGATAAGTAAGCTGGATCGTACCTGTTCAAATATTACTCAAATTTCTTAATTTCTTAATTTAATACTTTCATTTTCATACCTCCCTTTTTTTTTATAGAAAAGTTTACTAATTTTTAGTTAATTGGAAATTTGATCTTATGTTTCGGAGAATGTTTAAAATTTAGTCCGTTGGATTTTCTTTTAACTTGTTGCCAAATATAGTAGTGAATCCAAAGTCTTAGTAATGTAGCAAGATTTAGATCTTAATTTTCAGATTCTATCCGCGATAGATATTAGCTCTAAAAATTTTACTATTTGCAATTACCTTAACTTTTAAAACAAATGAGTGGAGTCGGCTATTATAATAGTTGGTGTTTCTAATTATTATAACCTACGGTAAACTACGATTATTACTATTTCAAATTTATCGTGTTTACAAACTATTATGATTCACAAACTATAATAACCACCGACTATAAAAACCAACCCAGTGTTCCAAACGCCTCTTAAATTTTTTTTTTCTAAATCATAGGAACCAAAATTGTAATTTAAGCTTTTTTAGTATAAACGATGGAGAGGAAATGCTTATCAATTTATCGTGACTTATGGTTTTGGTTAAATTTGCTAATTTAATTAGCGTAAGTAATTATGGATGTTTTCATTATTGTTTTTGTGGTTTTGAATCTTTTATTTCTAATTTTCTTTTTGTTTCAATTTGATCATTTAGCTAACTCATATTTTCTCATCTAAAAGGTTGAAAGTTCAATTTTCATCTATCGTACGTTTTACACTAAAAATACATAATAAATAATAAATAAATAAAACACTAGTAAAATTTAAGTAGATGGTATAGACCAAAAAGTTAAATAACAAGTTTATTAATTTCTAGAGTGTCTCCTTGTAATTCTAACCCATTTAAAAGCGTATAATAGGTTTTTTAAATTTCAATTGTGTGTCTAATGAGTCTATAATATATTAAGAAGTTTTAAAAACTAGTTGATGTATTAGATATAAATTAAAATTTTATGTTTAAGGAAACTTTAAACTTTTTATTTTGTATTTAGTAAACCTATAATTTTTTTCTAAAAAATATCAAATAGGTATAAAACTTATTGGACGCGGAATTAAAATTGAAAGATTTATCATATACAAAAGGGCATTGAAAGTTTAAGAAACTATTAGACTAGAAGTTTAAAGACCAAATTAAACACAAACTTTAACTAAATTATAATTAATACAAATTAAACTAAAACTTTTTAGAATCATAAAATCCAAATAAAAATAAAAACTAACCCTCAAAAACTTTTGGAAGTTTATTAGAAGCATAATCGAAATACAAATTCAAGAGGAAGAAATCTTCATTCAAATAATTTTAAATAAAAAATAAAAAAATAAAATCCTAGTACGTACCCGAAAGCAATCTTGCAAACGTTGTCAAAAGCGAACCGTTGAAGAACATCTTGAAAATCCAAAACAGAGCAATCCGCCGCCGCCGTGTAAAGAACAGGGACAAGGCGATCGGAGAGCTCGGCATCGACGACGGTCTCAACGAATTTCCGTAGAGATTTGGTTGTAAACTCATGGCTAGAAACTTGGCGTTGAAATTTCCAGCTCTCACCGTCGGCGTTAAAGATTCCGTCGCCAAGAAAATCACTGAAAACAGAGCGAAACGAGTCTCCCTTTTGGTAAATATGAAAATGGGTCTTCAAAATGTGTTGTACGACGGCGGGATTCGCCGTAAAAATCTGGCGCTGACCGAACGGACGGTGGAGAGTGAAGGTGGCGGCAGCGGAGACTTGGAGGACGTCGGAGAGCCACTGCAGACGGCGACGGCGGTTGACGAAGACGGCGAAGAAGGAACCAACTAAAGGGTATGATTTGGGGAGTTTAATGGGAGGGGTAAAAGGGGAATTTGGGGTTTTGGTGAAGATGAAGATGAAGAAAAGTAATGGAAGAAGAAAGAGAATAAAGAAGAGTAATAATGGGGATAACATTTTTGTGGTCTAAAAGGGAAAATTAATGCAGTTTCCACTATGGAGTTTGGAGCTCATTTATAGAAAAATAGTTTGGTGCATTAAGCTTTCATGCTTCCTATCAAATATCAATTACAAGTTTACAAACTTGTCACCTCATAAATTTTTATAAGTAATATTTGAGTGTATCTCAAAATAAAATCTTTATATATCTTCCTTTTATCATATAAATAAAAATAGTAATAATATATTTTTAAAAATTAAAAGAAATTTGCTATGTGACAAATTATGATTGAGAAATTTAGTGGGATGCACTAAAGTAATTTTCAATTTTTATTTTCCAAAAAAAAAATCCTCTATGATTGAAGGGACACATGAAAGACTGTATCTAAGTATCACTTTACTGGTTAAAATACTATTGGTCTCTATACTTTTAAGTTTGTTTAATTTTAATTTTTATACTTTCAATTGTCTAGTTTTGGTCCCTGTAATTTTAATAAACTTAAATTTAGCTCCAAATATTAGTTTATTGTTGATTTTTTTATTAAAAAAAATTGTTATTCATAACGTTTTTGCTATAAGTTTTGAAAACATATTCACATATTATTTTCTTATGTGAATATTATTATTATTATTATTATTATTATTATTATTATGTAATCAACTTCCATAAAAATAACTTTGAGTGACTAAATTTAAGATTTATTGAAAGTACATGCACAAAATTGGATAAACTTCAAACTATGGGGACCAAAATGGTATTTTAGCCTACTCTTTTTTATAAGGTTTTCTTTAAACCATCTTTTTACAATTCACTACTAGTCCAATCATGTTTTGTCATGAAAATTCAATTTTACGTTAATTTGTGCATAACTCAACTAAATAAAACATTATACCTTCCATCAAAATTTTTAAAAACCATTTCTCTACTCTTGTAAAATTGATAAATGTACATAATTTAAACATAACTTATTAGATAAAACATCAATGAATTAAGTTAGAGATGATAGTTTGATTTTCACTCATTAAGCTAAAAATGAGGACTATTTTCAAATATAGAAAAATGAATAAAAATATTTACAAATATAGCAAAATTTTATTGTCTATCTGCAATAGACTACTATTTGTATCGTGGTAGATATAAATAGCAATCTATCGCAGATAGGTTATAATATTTTACTATTATTTATAAATATTTTCAACGTTTAGAACAATTTTCTTTAAAAAAAAATGATGAATATACTAACATTGACCGGGTGGAAATGTGACCTTTTCTCTCTGTCTTTTTCTTGTTCAAAAGATTGACTTAGGAAGGAAAGTGAGAAAAGAAGATTCAAGGACATTTCCTATAAAATTTTTAAAGTAAAAAAAGATAATAATAAAAAAGTGGTCGATATATATATATATATATATTTTAGGGAACTTATATATACCTATAAATGAAATTAAAATTTTAAATTATTTTGTTCTCTAAATTTTCAAAAATTTTATTTAGTTAATTATTTTAAAAATAATTATTTTAGTAATTGTTATTATTTTATACCATAGTATTTATTCATTCAACTTAAATCTTCAAACTTAAATCTTCAAACTAGTTAGATGTAAGGATGTTCACATAAGCCTAAACATGAGTATTATTAGGTTGATGGTTTGATCTTTACTTTTGCAATGATTAAATTTGAAAAAGTATTATAGCTGGTAAAATAATGTTTCCACGATTAAATAAATATTTTATTGAAAGTGAGTCCCTCATACTTGACTCAGGATCCATTTTTATTTTTTTTAAAAAAATAGATAATTAAATAAAAAAAAATTCTTTATCTAATAAAAGTATTGGTGTGTGTTTATTACTAAGAGTTAATAAGCTGAATAATAGTATTTTAAAAAACGGTAGAAAAGTATTGGTTTGAAATTAATTGAAAAAATATGGGACTTTTTTGTGCTAATTAGAGTGCGTTGTTGAATGTACGCACTCGTGATTTTTTTTTAATTATTTTCTTTTATTAAACGATTAAAAATTGTTTTCTATTATACTATTTTTTATTTAGTTTGCATCCAAACACTTTTAAACAACATTTTGTACGTCGTAAAATTGAGCAAAACAAGGCACCGCATCAATATAAATATCAAGAAATTATAATATTAAAATAAATAAAATAAAATAAAATAATAAAAATAAAAAATAAAAAATTCTCTCCAAATCCTCTCTAATATTTTTGGATTAAGCCACTTTTTATAGGCAATGGATAATTAAAATGTGACATTTTATGGACACTAAGGGTATTCTGGCATTAGGCACATGAGATAATTGAAGATTGACAATTGACTTATGAAAGAATGACATTGGTCCCTTAGGCAATTAAGTAATGAACATCTATTTTTAATATTTATAATATTGTTTCTTTTAATATATATTTTTTTTTTTCAAGTCTGTTTTATGACATTGTTTTTAGATTTCATCAATTAAAAACTCCAAATTAACAATAAATTAGTAATGGTTCAACTTAAAGTTTTTTCTTTGCTCATCTTTTTCATAACTATTCTTGCTAAACTTCAGTTAGACTATTGGAAAAGAATAATTTTGGCTTGAAATTACTATCTGTCTTTGTCTCTTCGGTAGCTCCTTCCTTTTATCTGGCTTCATTTAAATTAATTTATTTTTAGATTAATTTTTATCTTAGTTTTTCTATTCTAATTTTGGTTATTATCCTTCTTTTTTATGCTAATTTCTATCTTTTCTAACTTTTATTTTAGTTTGGTCAAAATAACCAATTTAGTTAGGGTAAGAAAAAAAAAGGAAAAAGCAAAACAAATGTAGAAAAAATTTGAATTTGGATTTAGTTGCCTAAGAGTTGTTCTTCCTTTTTTAGCTCAAGGCAAGTTTGACAAAATTTCAAAATTGAAATAAAATCTATTAAAAAGAAAATAGGTAATTGTGGAAATGGCTTTAGTTTTTGTAATCCCCTCCTCTCTCCCAAAAACACTACCAAGCCACCACTTCTATTAACCCTCATCCTCTCTTCAAAAAACTTTGGCCTCCACACCCATTTTCCTCTTCTTTTCTCATCAAACATTAATCCCTTCTTTCACAACGAAAACCCTTGAGAACCTCCACCCACAACAACCCCAAAATCCTCATTTTCTCTTCCAAAACAAAAACTTAACAACTATACCTAAAATCATCTCTTCTTTAAAAACTCTAGAGCCTCCATCCTTACTTACAACAAGAGAGTTTGGTGTTCTTGTTTCCAACTTTACTTTTCATTTTTCTTCTTCTACCTCTTTCAAGTAACTTGAGAAAAAAAAGTGCTAAAAATGTTAGATATTTTGCTACTATTTTCATTTTTTTTATTATCATTATTGTTATTATTGTCTTCATCATCATCTTTATTATTATTATTTATATTTAGGTGTGTCAATGTGCCTTTAACTTTTCATTTTCTTAATTTGTTTTATTTTACTTCTTGTTGTGCTATTTACCTTCTCTTTTTTTTTTTATTTAAATTTTAGTGTTATTTATTATTTATTTATTTATTTATTTATTTATTTATTTATTTATTATTATTATTATTATTATTAGTGTTGTTGTTATTATTATTTCTTTTCTTGAGTTTATCTTTTTATATTCTTTATTTGGTCTTTATTTGTCTATTTTATCTGAAATGTCACATTTAATCATTTTATCTTTCAAGAATTTTGTTTTGTCATTATTCTAATATATTCATGTTGTGTTTTAATTAAGTGATATTAGTATAATGTTCTTAATTTTTATTTGTTTTTTTTTAAAAAACTTCGATGACGGATTCTAAAATATTTGGGAGTCGGATTTTTTGAACCTTGAGGTGAGGAAGTTGATTCTTTGGGAGTTCGAAATCGATTTCCAATATGTATTATTAAGCGTTTAATATATTTTTAGATATCATTGTTTATTTATATATTACTTTAAATGTATTATTAAATTATATATTTTATCATTGTAGTTTTACATATTTAAATTAATGTCCTTTTTTAGTAAAATTTCTCTAGCATTTTCAATACTTTTAAATTTATTTCCAAATCGTTAATATTTAATCCCTTTGAGTTTTGTTAAAGAAAATGTTTTAATCTCTTTTTTAAAACAAATTTGTTTTTCAAAAGCAATTTCCTTAAAATTTCCGATGACGGAATTTAGAAAATTTAGGAGTCCAATTTTCTAAAATTCTTGAGGTGAGGAGTTGATTCTTTGATGGAATCCAAGATCGATCTCCAACGTATTTTTATTTTTATTTTTTTTATTGTGCCCTTTTATATTTGTTTAATTTATTATGATGCTTATTTAATAATGTCTCTTATATAATGTTCATATTAAGTATTATTTAATTTGTAACTAAAGTTCCCCAAAGTTTTTAAAATCTTTCTAAATTAAAATTTCTCAAAATTTTAGAATCCTTCTAATTTTAATTTATCTAAGTTTTCTTAAAATTTATCACAAGACTCTTCCTAAATCATTTAAATTTCTTTTCTTTAAAACTACATTTTTTGTGTCTTCGAGCATTCACAAATTAATTTATGATTAAAAGGTTTTTTAATCAATTATTTTTCTAATAACTTGTTTTTAAGACTATTTTTCTATAAAAATCCTATGATGGAACCTAGTAAATTTGGGAGTCCGATTTTCCAAGAATTCTTAATGTGAGAGATCACATTTTTGGGAGTTCGAGATTTGATCTCAAGAGAAAATGAATCTAATTAATGTTTAAAAAAAAAAACTTCGTTTACTTAAAGACTATCATGTGACAGATTTTGAGAAAATGTAATAACTTCTCACTTTCTTGTGATGAGGAATTTTTCCTTAATTATAATATAGTCAAATTGACGGAATTTGTTCCAGTTATTTTATGGGATTATTGCTTCAAATATTGGAGTAATGAGGAGTAATGAGGGATAAAATAAGACATTATTTTATTAAAACAATTATAGAATACTTTCAATTCAAGATAAATATAAATTGGCCACCGTTTTGCTTAATGGGTGTTGTGGGGTGCTAACACCTTCTCCATACACAAATGACTTCGAACTCAACTCTAGTTTTCATAGACCATTTTTGTTTTTTAATTAAAAATTGTTTATTTTACTTCGGTGTTTAATCACAACGTAAAAAATATTGGTAGCTATTCTTTTTTTATTTTCTTTTATAGGTATGTTTGGAAAAACGTGAAAAACGCATGATAACGAGTGATACTAAAATGAAATTGCATTGACAAAAATATAACCAAAACAAAATTAATATTTGTACAGCCAAAGGTGCTTGATCGCTGAGTTCACATGCGCGATGGATTAATGAGTTCGAAAATCAAATTAATTTTTGTAAAATACAATTAGGCGTATGAAGTAATGTGTAACAACCCCAAATCGTTGGGGTAAATCCTCTTAGTAAATAAGTTTAAGTTATTATGTGTGAAAAAAAAAAAGATAATAATAATAAAAATATAGTTATCCTTATATATTCATGCCTTTATTTAAGCTAAGTTGGAATTTAGAAATTTGAGCTAAGGAAAAATTTGGAATTTAGAAAAAAAAAGAAAAGATAATTTTATCTTAGGGCAAGTAAAATAAGGTGATTAATTTTGGTGGGATTGGATAATTGAAGTAAATCTTGGTTGTAGAAGATTTTATTTGATTTTATTTGGATAATTGAAGTAAATCTTGGTTGTAGAAGATTTTATTTGATTTTATTTGGATAATTGAAGTAAATCTTGGTTGTAGAAGATTTTATTTGATTTTATTTTGTTTGGTTGGAAAAGAAAAGGGGAAAGGAGGAAGGAATAGGGAATTTGGGTTTTTCTAAATAGGCATCGATTTGCGTGCCAAAATAAAAAAAAAAAAAGAAAAAGTAAAAAGGGATTTTTCTCTTCTCCCTCGCGTGCCGCCGCCCCCCCCCTGGTTTTTTCCTTTCTTTCTTCTTCTTCCGCCGACGCTACTCTCTTCTTCTTCTTCTTCTTCTTCTTCTCCTTCCTCGCAAGTGGAGCGCCGCCGCAGTTTCAATCAATCTCTCTCTCTCTCTCTACCAGCGCCGCCGCGGTCTCTCTCTCTCTCCTTGCAGTGCCGCCTACTTTCTCTCTCTTCCACCCCGGTGCTCCTCCGCTGCCATTTCAATCAAACCAC
>QLSR01000543.1:39365-68455 GCA_031780015.1 Citrullus colocynthis
CAAAAAAAAATGTAAAAGAAAAACCATACTGAACATAATAGATAAAAAAATATAAAAAATATAAGAAATGAAGTAAAAATAATAAATAAATTAAAAGAGAGATAAACAGGGCTTATGACGTACTAGAATGCTCATATACTGATCAGGATTAAATGAGGTGGTGTTAATGGCTTCTAAAGGAGAGGCATATCTATTAGATGACCCCGTGGATGAGCCAGACATTGAAGCATCAGGGGAGTAGAAGCTAGATAGCAGATCCCTCATCCTTTTAGCTTTTTCATCCGTTGGAACATCATCAATCTCCATTTCTCCTCCTGCTTCCTCCTTGTAAGCTCTTCTGGCTGACGTCTATATTATTCTAGATAGAAGATCCTGGCTTTGGCAGTTATTTTTGGTTTTACTTTAAGCTTATCCACTTTCTGCTGCATCCACAAAATAACACTGTAAGCTAGTTATCCGGTTCCATGATACAGTTATCCAAAAGCACATATCAAGTATTCGTCTTCTGCCATCTGGAAACACAAGCAATGGTGATTGTTACATATTGTCAATAGAATAAAAGACATTTGATATGCTTTAGTAACTTAATGTCATGCACCGTAGCTTCTTTAATTTGCCAAATGTAATATGACTCAAATAATTAAGGATGCATTATTAAAAAAAACAATCAAAATATTAAATATAAAAAACACCAGTAGCATTCATGAAAAACACAAATGAGCCCTTCCACATTGTCAACAGATGAAAGACATCTTCATTTGATATTAAAACATACATCTCGCACTCCACATACATTATACATACATCTTGATTAGCCCTTTATATTGATTGGTTCTTCAATAAAGTATCGTCCTGATGAAAGCAGCTCAAATTTCTTTCTTGATGAAGCATTAGTGCATGGTTAAAAGGTTTTTTTTTTTGAGAGAGAGAGAGAGAAATTACATGGTTCAAAGATTAGATTTGAAAATATTTGTAGATCTATAAAAATAATTTAAGTAAATAATACTACATTTCCCCTAAAATTTTTATTATGTACAACAACTTATCATTTACAAGCATTTTCAAGGTCCAACACTTAAATGATACATCAAAAGTAATACACCTAGCTAAGAAATACTTGATATAGCCTAAGAGATATTTCCAATAGGTTAGTTGAGGTGCAAGGTCGAGACTAAGATCAGCCCACACTCCCAAGGCCTCTTCATCCTTCAAATTTCTACCAAGTTAGATGTCCCATAGACTATTGCCAGTGGTACTGTGGCCTTTTTGCAATGAGAAAGTCTGTCAAGATGCGGTAACAGAGAGGCTGACGGAGGGTTGGTTACCCTCCAAAAAAAAAAAAAATGTTCTGCTCCATCCCACACCTGGTGGCAGATTCTTTTGGTGATTATGAAGCACAGACATAGATGATATGAATTCGACAGGATTCGACAATACGTCAATTTCTAAGAAACTAAGATACGGATCCGTTGTGATACGTCATTATATATATGTATATATTTAACGTAATGATACTAAATATAGTTCACTAAAAAACATAAAATAACAAATTAATAACATAAAGATACTTAATTTGATCCACCAAATAAATATTACATTTATCCAACAAAACATCCAGAATTCAACAATGGAGGAGGTTGAGTTTATGGAAGGATTTGATGATTGACCTTGGCTTGAGGATGAACATGCCATATTACCTAACTACCTACGTAATAATTTAAGTTAAAATTAAAGGAGGTTTCAAAAGAGAGTGAAAAAAAAAGGAAAAGAAAAACAGAGAGCTTTGAAACTGACCGGCGGCGGCAAGGCAAGGCAGATGCGCGGCGAGATGGTCGGTGGCGAATGGCGTAGGACAGACAGATGGCGTTGCTTAGTCGAAGAAATGGGAAGAAGATCCGTGCGTTGAAGATGAAGAGAACTGGTTGTGATGGAAATATTTTTACATTTCGGGTTTTTCCTTTCCCTTTTGGGCTGTGAGATTAGGCTTGCTCATTATATTTGAGAGTAACTACGATAGATAGCATAATTAAGACCAAGTTAAAATGGTTGAAATTGCAATAGAATAGATTTTTTTATTATTCATAATTCACGATATATTGTTAACTAGTTCTATACGAACGTGTTTGAATGGCTTCACTTTTCTTGTTCACGTATATAGAAAGATTTTTTAAAAATTACAAATATGGTAAACTCTAGGTAGATAGACTGCGATATGGTCCATATATGACACTCAAAACTCTAAACTAATTCCTTTGTAAAAGTTAAAAAAAGTCTCGTGGAGTGGGAAAAAATTTAGAGAAATTTTATGTGAAAAGCTTTGTGGAGTTAGAAAATTTTGAGGAGGGCTAGTAGGATGAATATTGATTAATCTAATTAAAGAGTCTTCATATCATTGAAGCTTCTAATCTATAAGTCCATAAGGTCTTCTTGCTAGCTCATTAAGGTTTTGTATAAAAATCAAATATTTTGGTTTAATTTGAAATGTTCAAATTAATAAATGAATTAATTATATATGATACAATTAATATAATGTATCATTATATAAATACATTATAATATAAAGTTATTTTCTTAATGAAATTCAAATTTTATATTTTATGTTACAAAAGAGATGAATATCTAAATTTAAATATTAATTATATGAATGAAATTTATATAAAAACTAGGGTACTTTTCAAATATAGCAAAAGAAACCAAAATATTTACAAATATAGTAATCTATCGCGATCTATCACGGTCTATTGCAGATAAACTGTGTATTTTGCTATTAGTTGTAAATATTTTTAGCAATTTTTCTATTTAAGATAATTTCCCTAAAAACTATAGGTTAAAATTAATATGAATGAGATTCATATTAAAACTATAGGTTATGTGAGAGAAGGTTATTTGAATATAATTCAAATTTAAATTAAATATGAGATATTTAATTGATTAATTAATTAATTAATTGTTAATTAATTAATTTTATTTAATTAGATTTATTAAATATGATTTAATATATTATAAGTAAATTAATATTAATATTAATTTTATATTATTATATTAATAACTGCCACTACATGGGGAGTTATCTCTTTCCTCTTCATAACTTACCGGAAAAAAGAGAGGATATACAAGTTCATTTTGCAGAAAAAGTATTATGTGAAATTCTCTCTAAGAAGTTTCTTCCCTCTCAAGATCTCTCTTCATCATAATCTTCTTCCTCACTTATCAAAACTAAAAAAAGAGCCCACATCTCATCTTTGGTTCTTCCTTAGAATAGCAAGGAAGGTTTCTTGGTGGTGTCCTAAAAGTACTCTTACATTCCTTCTAGGAGTTTTTCCTGGTTTGTGATTTGGTGAAAAGAATTTCATACTACTCTAAAAACAATCTTCAAAGGTAGAATTATTTCTAACTCTTAATTCTTTTCGATGGCATGCTAATTGTTTTAGTTCATCCAAGTTATTTGTTCTCTGTAAATTGTGTTTTTCGAAATGAAAATTATTGGCACATGGCGATCACTCACTTCCGCTAAGGATTCAATTCCTTTAGGAACTACGCACAAGATGGTTGGAGGATCTAAAGATCTAGAATCTGAACCTGTGGCGGTATCTCACAGGATGGTCAGAGAGTTACAAGAACCTAGATTATGAGCCTGTGAGAAGAACCTCACGGAGGATCGACAGGTCTAGTTTACGAGCCTATAAGAGGTAGGTCTATGTGCACATAGAGGGAATGATGTTCTGCTGCACAAAGTAAAGTCAACGGGAAAGTAGATGCGATACAAGAGAGAATCGATGTTGAGGTTTGAGAAGATAACCTCATTATCATGTGTTAATGTTAGAGATATTGGATGTGCTCAAGGGTCAAGAAGAGTCTTATGCTTATATATTGTTCACTACTCACTAGGCTTCTAGCTCACTCTTTTCTTTATGTTTTTTTTTTCTTAGGTAGCGAAAGAGTCCTTGTTACCGTGTGAAGTCAAGGTTTGCCACAAGATAGTTTATTTTTTCTGTAGATAAGGTTGAAGTTCGGGATGTGTTGTAATCTTTCTTAAGGATTTGTATAAACTTTATAATTAGCTTGAATTTCAACATGTGTGAACTTGTTAAACATGATTATAGATGGCTGAATGAGAGTATTAGAGGTCGGGCAGTAAGCGTCACAAAAGGATGATGTTTATTGTCTTCACCCCTCTTTTTGGGTTAAAGAGATTAATCTGGGAGGGGAATGTGACACTATCACTAATAGACGATGTGATTATCACTAATAGACTTCGCGAGCTGATCTAAATTTAGCTATATATACAAATTGTTTTGTATTGTGTTATAGCGCTTAATACTTTAGGCTTGTTAGTATATTTGTATATTGTAATTAAGTGGGTCGGGACTTATGAGTCATAGACATAAAATTTAGCCCAAGTATTCATAAAGGGATGGAGAGGAATAACACCTTCTAAAGTTTTGAAAAAGAGCAAGATTATCAGGTTAGAAAGGGAAAAAAAAATAAATTTTGATTTAATGAACCCCTGAACAGTGGCTTTTTTTTTTCTTTTTTAATTACAAATATTAGATATTCACCTTGACTTTAGAGATTGTATCAATTTAAACCTGAAACTTTTATAGGTGTTATCTATTTAAACCTTAAACTTTCATAATTGTATCAATTTAAACCCTCAATTATGTTTTATTTGGATACACGTATAAAAGTTTAGGGTTTAAATTGATACAATTATTAAATTGATACAACTTCAAATTCAGGGTTACAGGGTTTAAACTGATACAATTGTTAGTTCAACTCGCATAGAAATGTGTTAACGACCAAGAGTCTGTGGTTCAAATCTCCTATCTTTATTATATTAAAAAAAAAGTACTCTAGCTTATGTATCTCAATCGTGTGATTCACAGGGCATAAACATGTCAAATATGAATTTGACTTTTCATTAACTTAGTGAACAATTATTAAAATACTGATATCAAAATTTCAACTTTACAAATATAACAAAATATCGATTTCGACACATATTTTTGTAAATTAAAAAAATTTTAAAAATTATTTTAATTAATAATTAAGTTGCTTTTACTTATATTAGAAAAAAATGCTTTTACTTCCAAACTAAGTTATAGATTACATTAGGATTTATATTCATATTGAGATTATTAAATGATAATATTTTTTTGCGTTTTAGGGTATTTATAAACGATATCAAAAATATCAATTAATCCTTAATATCAATGTCGAACCCTCCAATTTACTGATATACCAATTTATTGATGAATATTTATTTCATTCCTCGCTTGTGAACTAAATATCTATCATATTTGTAAGACATTGTCATCGATATCAATACTTTATCGATCTAATATATTCATACAAGCAAATATTTTGATCTAGATTGGTTGAGATCCTCCTTTTTAATCCATGAGCATCATCCAGAATGAAAAGAATGCTATGCTGAAGAATAATTTATTTGGTTTAAGAAAGGCCAACTGCAAGAACATGGGTGTGTGTCTACAAGTCATGAGCTCCTTGGCAAGTAAAATTCACTAACCCTCACAAAAATGAAAAGCTCAAAAGATGGAAGACTCAACATCCATGGTGATTTGATGGTACAAATTTGTACAACATACCATTTTTCCTCTACTCTGAACCTTCCCTGCAGTGGCCATGCTCAAGCTCATGCATTGCAGCCCAACAAAAAGGGATGAACCATGATTTTTCTCATTTGGCTTTGCACTTTGAATGTTTTAATGATGATGGTCCAAAATGATTGTTGGTACCCATTTTAAAATATCTGCAGGAACAAGACCAAGAATGGTTTAGAAACACAATACAGGATCATGGTATCAAACACATTTTAATATTGACAACATCATCAGAAATGAAGTTTGAAGTTTCGATGATTCAGAAAGCTTTAAAAATATTTCAACAAATCAATTTTCCATCATAAATATAATGATATACAGCTTGGTTTCTCCTAATTCTGCTAAACATGATAAACCTGATCGATAATGCCTACTCTAACATTGGTATGATCCTCATTGCTAAAATCTCTTAAATTACAACTAGATCGAAACATTTATGTCGTAGATTTGGGTAAATTGAATAATGTATTATATTTAACACTTCACTTCATGGTATTTAGTTTCCCAGCACATGGAAAATGAAAATCAATGTGGCAATATCCAGCAAAGAAGAAACATAGTTTGTTCATCAATGAATGAAATTATGGTAATAGATGGAGCCGATATAGCAAATCATGTTACCTGAGATTTAGAGAAGTTTTCTTTTTTTAGAGGATGAGATTTAGAGAAGTTCAATAATACAACTTGTGGGCAGTGTAATGTGTGATTTTAAAAGCTTGCATAAACAAGGAATTAACACAAAACTTTTTTCTTTGTAAGTAATGCTTACCATATCATGCTACATGAAAAACTTAGGAGCCAGGTTGACGATCTAGTATAATCCCGAATTTACACAATTCTTGTAGCTGATGAACGATATCTTGAGCAAATTGCAAACCTTCCTCACCGTAGCGAAGTGAATTAAGAGAGTGCTCAAGAAAATCATAGCCAGCTTGTAGTGCTTCCAACTTGCCAGTAAGGTCTGAAATTTTATGTTCAAGAGCAAAGAAGTCAACCTCCTCTCTTTTGTTTGCAAAACTTATTTGACTTTTCACATCATAAAAGTTTTCATCACTGCTAAAATGTCCATTTTTATCTGCATCGACCAACTCTCCTTCTCGTGTAACTGTTCCATTACAGTTGTTTTGGTCTATGTGTTTGGATGGACCATTGTCTTCATTATTTCTTTGAGATCTCTCAGCATCAATACTCTCTTCCTCTTTTTGTTCAGGATTCACCTCTTCTCCATTGTCAGTGCTATTAGGAACCCGGGCTAAAAGTCCATTAGTAAATACTTTGTTAATCTTATCCTCCAAGCTCTTCAAACATAGCTGGATGTAGGCTTTTTCATCTTCAAATTCTAGAGATGAATTTTGATTATTGAAAGATCTGTAGCTTCCTTTTGATGACTCTGCCATTGTTGATTTAAAGGAATAGTTGCCATTATATTCATGGTGTTCTACACTCTCATTCTCCGCAGTGATATTTTCTTCATTTGCACCATCACTTTTTTCATGTTCAGTCTCAGCTATTGTGTTGACCATGTAATTAGATCTGTAGTATTCAAGCTCTGCTTCTAAATCTTGGATGTCTCTCTCCTTTTCATTCAAGAGTTCGTTTGCTTTCTCTAGAGCTTCTACATCATACTCTGCTTGTTCTTCCATCATTCTCAAGTAATGAAGAGCTTCCATGTGCATTGCTGCCTTCTCCTCTTGCAATCTTGTAATCATGGCCATGGCTTGACTTGCAGCAACCTCAGAAGCACTTCGTTCTTCTTCCAACTCTTTATATAAAGAATTTATACATTTCTTGTCATATTCAACTTGTCGCTTTAACCTATCAACAATACTTTCACCTTCGATTTCACTTACATTGCTTCCATCTTGTGATTCAACTGATTCCATTGAAACTGACCGATGAAATGTCGGAATGAATCTTGAGGCAAAATCTTCTTGTAAATCATCATAAGATATGCTAAAATTGTGGCCTTCATCATCTGAGAATGGTCGATTAACAAGTTCAGCAGGATTTTCTTGCAATGGAAATTGCTCCATATCATTAGTAACTATGTCAAGTTCTGTCTTTGAAGGTTTTTCTGTAGTAAAATTGAAGACTTCTTGTTGCTTATCATTCACAGAAGACTCGCTAACGCTGTTATGATCCATATCATCATTACTGTTCATAATAGCAGATCCATATGTAACCTCATCAATGCTCGTATGATCTATATTATCATTAGTGTTCATAATACCAGATTCATAGACAACCTCTTCAGCTGTAGAACACTTTTCAGTTGTTGTGCTGATCAATAGAGACTGCTTTAGATCATCATTAACTAGATCAGTTTCCTTCTCAGAAGATTGTCCTAAAGAAAAACTGAAGCTTGCATGTCCCTTATCACTCTCGACAGACTCACTAACTCTGTCCATATCATCATTAATGTTCTTAATAGTAAATTCATAGGCCACCTCATCAGTTTTAGAACACTCTTCGACTGTTGTGCTGATCAACTGAGAATGCTTCAAATCATTAGCAACTACATCTGCTTCATTCTCCAAAGACCGCCCTTTAGAAAAATTGAAGATTTCATGTTCCTTATCACCCTCGGTGGAATTGTTAATGTCCATATCATCTTTAGTGTTCTTAATAGCAGATTCATTGGCAACCTCATCAGTTTTAGTACACTCTTCAATGGTCGTGCTAATCAATGGAGGTTGCTTCAAATCATTAGTAACTTGATGTGTTTCCTTCTCTAAAGATTGCCCTATAGAAAAATTGAGGATTTCATGTTCTTTATCACTCTTAGTGGACTCATTAACGCTAACCATATCATCATTAATGTTATTAATAGAAAATTCATAGGCCAAAACATCAGTTTTAGAACACTCCTCAACTGTTGTGTTGATCAATGGAGTCTGCTTCAAATCATCAGTAATTATATCGATTTCCTTTTCAAAAGATTGTCCTATAGCAAAGTTGGAAACTTCTCGTTCCTTATCACTCTCAAACTCACTAACACTGTTGTGATCCATATCGTTATGGGTGTTCCTATTAGCAGATACATAAGCCACCCCATCAATTTTAGGACACTCTTCAATTGTTATGTTAACCGTAGGAGATTGCTTCAAATCATTAGTAACTGTATCAATTTCCTTGTCCAAAGGTTGATCTACAGTAAAATTGAAGACTTCTTGTTCTTTACTGCTCTTGGAGGACTTGTTAGTACTGTTATGGTCCATACCATCATTGGTGTTCTTAATAGCAGATTCATGGACCACCTCATCAATTTTCAAACACTCTTTAACACTAACACTAATCAATGGAGGTTGCTTCATATCATTGGAAACTATGTCAGCTTCCTTCTCCAAAGGCTGTCTTGTAGCAAAATTGACTTCATGCTCCTTACCATTATCAGAGGACACACTATCACAATTATGATTTGAATCATTATTAGTGTTCCCAGAGGAAGACTCCAAAGGTTGTCTTGAGGCAAAATTGACTTTATGTTCTTTGTCACTCTTAGATGACTCACTATCACTGTTATGATCCAAGTCATCATTAGTGTTCCCAGAAGAAGAACCCAATGCTTGTCTTGTAGCCAAATTAACTTCGTGTTCCTCATCACTTTCAGAAGATTCACTAGAAGATTCACTATCACTGTTATGATCTGTTCCATCATTAGTTTTTCCAGAAGAAGATTCATTAGTCACCACATCAATTTTAGGACACTCTTCACCTTTTGTGTTTATCAATGTTGAATGATCCCCATGCTCAATAGGAGATGCAATGCCCATATTATTTGTTCCTGTCTCCTCAGCTGCCATATATAAACAGGGTAAAAGAAATTAGGCAAGAATGTGAGAAATCTTAAGAGGCATGAAAAACAAACAAATGAAGAAACAAAGCCAATAGAAACTACCACATGGGGAGATACAGGAATAGAGACAAATACAACTCACTATTATGATTTGAATCATCATTTGTGTTCCCAGAAGAAGACTTCGAAGGTTGTCTTGAGGCAAAATTGACTTTCTGTTCATTATCACTCTTAGATGACTCACTATCACTATTATGATCTAAATCATCATTAGTGTTCCCTGAAGAAGAAGCCAAGGCTCGTCTTGTAGCCAAATTAACTTCGTGTTCTTTATCACTTTCAGAAGATTCACTATCACTGCTATGATCTGTTCCATCATTAGTTTTTCCAGAAGAAGATTTATTAACCACCTCATCAATTTTAGGACACTCTTCAACTTTTGTGTTTATTGATGTTGAATGATCCTCGTGCTCAATAGGAGATGCAATTCCCATGTTATTTGTTCCTGTCTCCTCAGCTGCCATATATAAATAGGGTAAAAGAAATTAGGAAAAAATGTGAGAAATCCTAGAGGCATGAAAAACAACAAATGGGAAAGCAAAGCCAATAGAAACTACCATATGGGCAGATACAAGAACAGAGACAAATACAACTTACATGTCATTAACTTTCCCACAACTTGTGGGTCCTGATGTAATGTGACAAGCTGAGGACAGCAGGAGAGAGTTGACTCCTGGTTCGGAGAATCTGTAAGCTCCCTTTTCTCCATTGAATTTGCATGAGAAATTCCCAAGACATTGGATGCAACGGATGATGCATCATCCAGGAAATAAATTCAGCCCATGTAGAAAGGTTGGCAGTCGGATTGGCTGGCCAGGGCAGCCAATTCAACTCATTCAGTCCATGAAAATTAGCATCACAAGCAAGAGATTTCACGTCATGGGGCTTTTGCAAATCAACCTGCACATATGATTCTAAAGGTGAAGGCCTTGGATCAACAAAATTAATGGAAGACTTAACCTGATCAAAATTATTGCAATGAGGCTTAAGTGGGATTTGCGTTATAGATCGAAGAACAGAATCTTCTTTAAGCACACTTTTTTCACATATAAAACTTTTATCATCATCTTCTTCTGAAAGCAGAACCTCTAACTCAGAATCAGAGGTTATCCTCAGCTCACTGAATCCTACATGAGACAACAAATTGAAACCAGTTTTTCCAGAGTGTTGTAAGGTTACTGAACCAAAAATTTTATCCCTCCTCTTTTTCAGGCTATCTCGCCTATTTAAGCGGGGTGGATAAGGAATATTGGGTTTAGTGGCCATATTCAAAGAAGATTTCAGTTGCAGTAATCCTTGAGCATTTGGCCTTGTCTTCCAAGGCTTGCTGCAACAAGAACAAGGTCTTGTCTTAATACAATGAGGAATTGAATCCCTATTTAGTATGTTTCCATGAGCTCCATTTCCACAAGTATCTGACCTCAACTTTCCCGCTATCAACCTTTGCAGTTTGCAGTTGAGCTTAAGTTTGTTGTTTGTTGTAGCAAATGAACAAAGACATGCATCACACATCTCATGGCCATCAACAAGCTTATTATGTTTGTGGCAAGAAACTAAAGATGATATCTCCAATCTATGATTGGTACAGAGAAGATTCCTATAATTATTAGATTTTTCTTTGTCCACGAGATGATCAAACCTGGAGCACAAAATGCAAGGCGTTTGCAAGTTGCAAATATGTGCAAATTTAGTCAAAGCATATGACAACAAAGCATCAATAAGCATTAGAAAAATGAGAAACAATTCACAAGTTGCAGCTTTTAGAATGGCTGAAAACCCCTGTACACTCCTCTGAGCTTTACAAAATGGTTTTCCTTTTGCTGCCATTGCTTTAGAATTTCATGAGGCTACCATCTCTTTGCCAACCAGAAAACATTTAGACGATGAAGATTATCGATCCTCCCATGTTTCGAATGTATTTTTAAGCATCCTGTCTTGAATTGGATCACCTAATGTGAATACTGAATCCCAACATAAAAAGGAAAATAAGATATACAATTGACCCCGGAAAAAAAGTCATCCAAAGTTGGCCATTAAAGTGGTATTATCTAGAATGAAAACGACAAAATTGAGAACGAAAAAATGGTGTATGGAATGTTTAGCAAGGGAGACAAAATCCACCTACTGAGGAATACCTTACAAGAAAAAGAAAATGAGGATAGAAATTAAGAAGAATGCAAGGAAACTACTAAGAAAATAGAGATTTTTGCGAAAACTGCACTATGTTCTTTATTCTCTAAAAACAATGATAAAAAAAGAAGCTTGAGCGCTCATAGAGGAATTTCTTTTCTTGTGGGAGAGAAAGAGAGAGAGGAAGTTGATTCAAAGTTATTCTAAGGGTAACGCTTTAAAAATGGATTGGTGAACATTCAAATAATGCCAGAATGCAGATTAGCTAAAAACAAAATGAGAAGAAAAAAGCCAATCCCAATCTCAAAATCTTCAATATTAGGCCCTGAATCAACCCATGATTGTATTAAGAAGAAAGAAAAATAGAGTGGCCACCAGAAAAAAAACACCCAAATGAGGCATAAACGTGAGATTTAAAAAAAGAAATTCAAATTGAATACGAAAATGCATAAGATTTCTGATCCCACAAAAACCCAAATCCCAATTTGTTTGGACATTGAGAAAAAGCAAAGAAGCTGGGCAGTTGAATAAGAAGAATCTCAACCCACCAAACAAAAACAAAGAAGCAATACAGCCCAGAAGAATTTGCATGAGAAACACTCATATCCTATAAGAAACAAACAAGAAATGCCCTTAAATACAAAATTTTGACAATGAAATCAAATGCTATGAATATATGTTTACCTTGTTTGAAGCTGGAGGATCATCAGCAAGAAAAAGGGAAAGGAGAAGGAACGAAAAGGACAGAAAAGAAGAAGAAAAAGAGGATGTAAGTTTGATTTGGGAGGACAGATTCCAATGGAATTAGAAACCAAATAAATGTTAGAAAAATATGATTAAGAGAAATTTGGATGGAACGATAATTACAAAGAAGCCCTTTTCCAGAAAGATGTGGACTAAAACCGTTGGATGGAACAGAACAAACAGTATTTCCTTGGTATTGGAGTTGCCAAATCTGGTAAAATTGGAAACTAATATATGATTAAACAATTAAAGTGTTTTTGAGCTTATACTTATAAATAAAGAATTGATTTTTTACTTTAAAGAAAAATGGTACATTATTGTAGCAGTTTGCCAAACTACGCCAGTAATGATGCATAGGCATATGGGTGGGGGTAGCAGCAGCAGTGTCACACCAACTTTATAATTATATATTATATCGTACATATTATTGTAAATATAATATTTTTTTTGAAAAATACTTTACTATTCTTAGATTTTGAGTTTAATTTCTATTCCGTCCATAGGTTTCAAAATGTTACACATTTAATCCATTTTGAGGTTGGTTTAATTTTAGTTTGTAGGTTTCAAAATATTAAAATTCTACTCTTAAAATTTGAAATTTGTTTTGATTTGACCTATAAATTTCATGTTTAATAATCTATTATATACTTTTTAAAAGTCTCGAGACCAAATAGGCACAAATCTAAGAGATTAGAGACTTTATAATTTAACAAAAATGAATATAATCTAATTTCTTAACTTAATTTTACTTTTATTTAAGGGGTTTCAACATATATAGTCTAAATAAATAGGCACAATCACTCAATTGGCTAAACTTTCATATATTTTTTTTTACATGAATTGCCTAATAAACTATTATTTTACATAGAAATCTAGTCCAATTTACTTTTTCAATCCTCCTTACTAATCTTTGACAAGTAAGGAAAGTTTCTTAAAAAATTTCAAAAATGTTCTACTCATAAACAAAACAATGTATAATTGATCTATACAACATAATATATTTAATATTGAAATTTTAAAGTGAATCAAATATAAAATACAAAAGTCAAGCAAGATGTTGTCACATGATGACTGATAAACAGAATAACTTAATATCAAACAATAACAACAAAGATAGAGAGATATAAAGATTGGCAACCTCTTTCGGTGTAATATCACCTACTCGTGGGACTGTATGCCCGACCGAAAGAAACTTCAATATATAAAGAATTGAGCGATTATAATAAAATACTTATTTGATAGATTCTTTCTTCAATGACTCACGTAAATGTCGGGTTTAATGCCCTAAACTTGTGGTTTGTAGTTTTGTAAACAATTTATTTATTAATAAAATAATTTGTTATTTTAATATCTTTTTCTTTGAATTGCATAACTTAAATCCAACAACGAGAATCAAATGTTATTTAAATGAAACTTGAACAACATGTGGTTGATATATAAGTAGATTGTGTTCAAGTAATAACCTAAATGGTCTATAGTATTTGGATAAAGTTGAGTATCTTATCTTGATGACACTATGGATATGACACACTTTGTAATCGTTACAAATAATTTGATCCAAATCGTTCATGTGGAGATATTCACGCGGGGGTATCTTATACAAATAGTTTGTATAAGACTAGACCACGAAATTATTAATCTCTCTTTGTAACACCATGGATTGAAGAGATTAATATTTCATAGGATGAACATATGTAACTCGATCTTAATCCTGAATGAGTTATGAACTCCTACCTGTGCCCTTGATTTGTATGGGTGAGAGTGGCTCAAGTCGCCGACTCAATAAGTCTACCATTTTGGGGACTTGACTAAGTTGAGAGCTAAGAACACAAGTTCACAAAATGAAATTCACTCCTTCCCGTATTAGGGCAAGTAGCCTTTAAGTGTTGACTTCAAGTCTTAAACAATGGCCCCCACCTTCTCCTCGGCTCAAGGGAGACTTGGTTTATGATTGGACCATAAAAAAATTGTTCATTAGATCAGTGGTATTTAAGGACAAATAAGTTATTATAGGGGTAAAACAGACATTTGACCTAGCTATAATTACGAACAACTCATAAAGGATTGACTTACAGTAAATGATTATATCTACGGACACAACGTGTTCTAAAATGCATAAGAGTGCAACTATAGGTCTATAGTGGTTTGTCTTATAATCAATGAATGTTGATTAGTTTAATTAAACTAATCTTGTAGTATTGAAGTTTATAATTTACAAGTCCATTAAGTCTTCCTGCTAACTCAGAATGAACAACACAAATATCACAATTTTTGAAAGAATTTGAAATGTTCAAATTGAATAAGGGAATATATGTTAATTGTATATGATACAAATTAACATAATATATATAGATTTGTTATTATATATAGTTAATTTTGAATTAAAGCATACAATATGAGAGATTTAATGTATTTGAATATGATTCAAGTATTACATAATATAAATTAGATTCATATTAAAACTAAAGTTAATAGGAATGAAATTTATATATATATATACATACATACATATATACATACATACAAGAGGTCATTAAAGAAGGAGATGTTCAACATGCTGTGATTCAAGAACTAAAGCAATCAGTGTCGTCAGTGCACATGGCCAGGAAAGACTTGAAATCAAAATATGAATGAGGTTTATATTTTCTTTTTAGAATGGTTAAGTTCATATTAAAACTATGAGTTAGGAAGGAAATATGCTTTTGAATATGATTCAAATGTTTAATTATATTTAATTAGTTATATCTCCCCTGCATTGTGGGGAGTAAGCAGGTTTTGAAGGGTGGGAAGTTACCCTTCTTCTCTCCCCTTAAATGAGAGTCTATATTTAGCAAGGTTAAAGTTTTTACTTGAAAAACTATTTCTCTCTAAAAAAAACTCTCACTCTCTCAATGTCAAAAAAAAAAAAAAAAAAAAAAAATCTTTGTAAAATTCAATCCCCTTTCTCTTAAAAAGGGCTCCCACACACTCGTTCTTGCTAGAGAATAGTAAGAAAGACCTTTCGAAGGCATTACTATGTAAGGAGAAGTTTGCTTCATTGTTGGAGAACAATTGTTATAGAATAGAGTAGTCTACACAGGTATTTCTCTTAAAACCTTAAAATACATACTTAACTATAATAATGTCAATTACTATTTCTCTTTTTTGTACTTTAATTCCAAACAAATTCAAAGCAAAAAACGATCACTTACTTCCGCGGCAGAATTCAATCCCTTTAGTAAAACTTACTCTATAGTTTCAATTTAGGTTTCTCTGAGTTTGAGCTTCACTCACTTCTACGATAATGCTTCTCTCAAGTTTTGTATGAGACCTTTCAATGCAATGTACATAGCCTACACCTAAGTACTATTTAAAAAAAAAAAAGTATTTTTAAGAAGTATTAATATACTAATCATACACCAACATTATACTTGAAATGAATTTTGAGTTAATGTTGATATAATACTAATACACCAATGTTATATAAGAAAGTTTATTTAGAAAGAATGTTGATATACTATTGATACACTAATGATATACTTGAAATTAGTTTTTAACGAGTATTCCTGCAATATTGATACATTAATTTATACTTTAAATGGATGTTGAATAAGTATCTTAAACTACTAATACATTAATAATATATACTTGAAATTGAATTTTGAAAGAATGCTAATATATTAACAATACACTATTAATGTACTTGAATTACATTTTGAATGAGTATTGATATATTACTAATACACCAATATTATACTGGAAATAAATTTTTAATATTTATTTATCATGATTGTTGATATACTATTGATGCATTAATGATGTATATGAAATGAACTTTTAATGACTACCAATAAACTATTGATACATCTATGTTGTATTCTAAATGAATTTTGAATGAGTATTGATAAACTATTGATACACTAAAAACTTTATATTGCATTTTAAACTAATTATAATATACTATTGATACGCTAATACAAAAACCAAAAATTATTATTATTATTATCATTATTATTATTATTATTATCATCATCATCATTATTATTTTGCTATATTTTACAATTTTAGATACCCATGCTTAAATTTGCAAATCGCAATTTCCCATAATTAAGCGTCGTTAGGCACGTTGGGCTGAGATGGGCAACGAAAGCCCAAAAATTCGATTGCTCGTCGTCTCGTCGGCCCTTTACTGTTGCCGTTCGTCTCCTACAATTCAAAGTGAAGAATTGGAGCTCTCTGTCAAACGAAATTCTTCTTCATTAGCCTTTCAACTACTAAGGAATTCATGAAGCGACTGTCATGGTTCTTCTCCTCTAAACCTGTGAGTTTATCTTTCAGCTTTCTTGTATTTGTGCTTCGCGATTCTCTTGTCAATGTCCTTCATTTACCTTCTTAATCAAAATGGTGGCTGAATCCAGTGATTGCCTTTTTTGTATGCTCTTGTAGAGGCTTGGAGGTGTAAGGGGATATTCCTCGAGCAAAAAGGAGCTGGAAATTCATGGAATTAAGCATGCTATAGCCATTGCTTCTGGCAAAGGAGGTGTGGGCAAGTCCACCACTGCAGGTACTTTCTTTCCTTCTGTTGTCTTTTTCTTAATTTTACATTTTCGTGTATTTTTTTGGTTTTTTGGTATCGTAACTCTTTTTCTAGTTGTAATCTTAGTGGCTAACCAAAATGATTCCCCTGTACAATCTTCACTTTTCTCCATTTTTGTCTACCTCTAATGTTAAATTGCGTCCTTTTGAGTTTAGTTGCCAGGAGTTATCCAGAATGGATCATTGTAAAACTTTGATCAAAGGTGATTTAAAAAAAAAAGGATTTTTAATTGTTAGTTTGTTATTCTGACGTTTCTGATTGTCAGTCTCTATTGCTTTATGTGAATAATATCTCGCCTTCATCACTCATATTTCTAGTCTGTTATCGAGGCACTAATAAATCTTTCGTACCTATTACTATGTGGTGGTTGTTCTAATACAATTGAGTGGGTGGCAGTTAATTTGGCTGTTGCACTGGCTAACAAGTGTCAGCTGAAGGTTGGATTACTTGATGCTGATGTCTATGGACCCAATGTTCCAATCATGATGAAAATCCATCAAAAGCCAGAGTTGACTGAAGGTACTTTATAACATTTTGTACTTATATAAGTTGGTATAGTCAATGGTAGTATAGCTCAACTTACATAAAGCATGTGCTCTCAACGAAGAGGTTAAGTTGCTATAGCACTCATTTGGTCCTGTTGTAAGGATTTGATCTTATTTTCTGTTTTACGCCTGCCTGTTCTCAAACTACTCTTATTTAAATCTAAACTAACTTTTAACCTTCCCTAGTGTAATAGATTTCTGAACTGGCCATCATTTCTCACACTGATAATTACATTGATTTATTGTGGTCGACTTGATTTGGTTCAAGTTTGTTTCCATTTTAGATATTTGATGGCTGACAAAGTTAAATCACTTTAGATAGCACATGGGCATGAAACAACTAAACTTTGCTCAAGGTTTTAACTGAAGGTTATTGGTATTGAATGACAAACATACTCCAAGAAAAATAACACGATAGCAATTCTTATCTCCTCTATTCTCACCCTATAAATCACTTCCCTCCTCTACATGCACCATAGAGGCACTCGTTAGAATTCATATTGTCTCCATTTTATGCTGTATTGCAATAATCCTATGATCTCCAAGAAATTCTAGTTGGTTCAGTATTATATATGCCTTCTCGTGTGTATTTTCTTGATTTCAAGGCAGTATGCTTTCTTTAATTTACTGTGCCTGAAATTCTGTCTACCTTCAGAAGAATTATAGCCAGGCAGGCTAAGCTCGTTTGCTTTTTAGGCTTTGAGTGTGATTCCTAGTGAGCATCCTGATGTACACGTTTTAATCTTTTTTCTTTAAAGAATACAATTACCCAATAATGTATCATTTTATCGTTCTTTCTTTAACAGATAGGAAAATGGTTCCTGTTGAGAACTACGGAGTTAAATGCATGTCAATGGGATTACTCGTGGAAAACAATGCTGCTCTTGTGTGGAGGGGTCCTATGGTTTGTTTTCCCTAAACTTTCCGAGTGAATCCAGTATTTCAAGACAGCATGCTTTATTACTTTTCTTCCTGATTGATAAGTTTTTTCTCTCTATTTCTTGGCCCCCAAAGTGGCAATAGATCTCCTGTGACCGAGATAATAATTCATCCTTTTCATGAATATTTAGTTAATCTCCTTTTAAGTAAATGAAATTATAAGGAAAGGGGTTCACCTGATGGATTGGGACATTATCCCTTTGCCCACAGATCAACGGGCAAGTACTGTGGCCAACAGCTGGTAAGGAATGTGGCTCCCCTGTAGGAAGAAATGCTTTGGGAAACACTTGTGAACTTGAAGTATTTGGTGGTTGATCGCTAGCAAATTAAGTAGAGATAGGAGTAGAGCCCTGGTTTGTCGTGGCTAGTATTTGAATTGTTTTGTCGGTTTCCCTCATTTTAGGTTTTCCCTCATTTTAGATTGGTTCTCTTTCAAGGGAAATAATTTTGTTTGGGAAGGTGAGGAATAATGACGATGAAGTATGTTGAGCCTTTCCTGCTTGCTAATACCCACATAATGAGCAGAGCCATTGCCTTTTACTGTATCTTCAGCTTTAAATTTATTAAGTGTTTCATTGTAAGAGAATCGCTAATTAAGCCATCCTCTAGAGCACAGATCCAGCATTGCAATTGGCGTCCTTCCTAAAAGTGCATACAAGCTTGACTACTCAAATCTTCAAGAATTTTCTTTACCGAATCTCTTCCTCTCTGATTCTACTCTTCACCCAATGATTGTCATGTTAATTAGAAATCCAAATCCCTTTTAGTATCCAAGTATCTTTTTGTTGCTTTCCTTTGGGAAGTTTCATACTCATGAGAAGACTCAAAGGTTGCATCCAAATATCTCTCTTTGGAATATTCATAATATGTCTTGTATACAAGCTTTGGAAGATATCGACCATATTATTCAGGGTAATCAATCGAGTGGGGTGACATTACTTCTTACTCTAGTGCATGCAGTACTTGGTTCATTGCTAGGACACATAGCCATTGGTGCACCTTGCTGCTATTTCAAGGATTGATTATATGGGTTCTCCATCTGCATTCTTGCACCTTTATCCACCATATTCTCTATCTGCTTTTCTCCCAAGAATGTTCATCCAACCAACATTTAAATCCCTCTCTGAGAAAAATGGAACTGCAGGTCTGTTCCCTGTTACACGCTCCAGCAAGAGAATTCCAAAGCTATAAACGTTTGAACATCTGACTTCTTTGGTGGAACTTTATGATCTTACCTTCTTGTTGATTGCTTGAAGAGCCTAAAGACACGATTCATATTTTTCCAAGAACAATCCTAGATATTATGTTGCTAATCAGCTTTTGACTCAACTTCAATGCTTGCTTCCCTTTTTTCCTCGAAAACTGACTTTTACACAAAAGCACGCACTTCAAAATACTATGATTGAAGAATAATTTATTTTCACCATTGAACTCTTTCCACATTTCTTTAGAACTTGGCTAATTGTGCAGGTGTCAAGTGCTCTAGAGAAAATGACGAGGGGAGTTTCCTGGGGAGATCTCGATATTCTTGTTGTTGATATGCCTCCTGGTACAGGCGATGTTCAGATTACTATGTCACAGAGATTATCGCTCTCTGGTACGTAAAAATTTGTGGTTTCACCCCCTTTGTTTTTTGGCAGGTTAGTTATTGAAATTATTGTGTTTATAATCCAAATCCTATCTGTACTAAGTTATTTCCAAGTATGATGGTATAAATATAACCGTTTCTCTCTCGTACATATTTGTTATTCACAAATTTTATTTGTTTGTCACAACACTTAATATTCATTTTCCTTGCTGCTAGGTGCATTGATTGTTTCAACGCCTCAGGATGTTGCATTAATGGATGCTCGTAGGGGAATTAAAATGTTCTCTAATGTCCATGTTCCGGTGTGAATTTCTCCATGTTATTTTGTTAAAATTCCAAACTATCCTGATAGTGCAGTCTTGTCCGTTATCAACATTCTAAAAAGTATAAAAACGTTAGACTTTACCATATTAGCCCATCCTCATGCATCCTCACGGTGATAAGAATCTGTGTATAAGCTCTCTTCACTTTCACACAGATTGCTAAGTTTTCTGAAAGAATCTGAATGTTATTGACTGCTGCTTCAGATTTTGGGAATTGTAGAGAACATGAGCTACTTTACGTGTCCACGTTGTTGCGAACGCTCGTATATCTTTGGGAGCGGAGGAAGTCGTAAGGCAGCTGATGAGATGGGTATCACATTCCTCGGTGAGGTAAGTGCTAATACAACCCATTTGAATTATTTTTCATGACCAGTTATCTTGATTTCCAGATGATATTATCATAAGAATACATGAGTGCTAGGGGTGAACAATAAAACCGACCAAACCGAAATAATTGACAAAACCAAATTGAACTGAATAAAAAATTTGGTTTTTACTAAAGCATCGGTTTGTTTGATTTTAGATTTGAAAACAGAATCCAAAATCGAACTAAACATCTGCGGTTTGATTCGGTTTGGTATCTTTTTTTTCGAAAATTTTTGGTTTGATTTGGTTAGCCCTCAAATTGAACCAAACCGAACCATGAACGTCTGTAATGAGTACACGCATCATCAACGAAGAATTTCTGCCTTGGCTCAGGTACCATTGGAAGAGAAGAATAGGAAATGTTGTGATGAAGGTGTTCCTATTGTAATATCAGAACCAAATTCCTTAGTTTCTACAGCATATGTGGAAATTGCCCAGAAGGTCATGGAGCAAATTGAGGAAGTGGAGAGGCAAAAACTACTCCATCCACAGATTCAACTATAACCACAGCAGCCCCTTTGGGAAATTTGTTTTTCTTTTTATATATATTAGAGGAATAGAACATAATTTATTCAAGGAAGGAGGATATGTTTAATTACCGTAGAGTTATCAGTTATGCTAATTTTAATTTATTTTAAATAATTATATCAACATTCTTGTGATGACATTTCTTCTCCGGTTAATATTGATTTCTATTTGTTGGGTATTCTACAAATTTTCAAGCCGCCAAATGAGAGGGAGAGTTAAAGTATTGATATAATTAATTTTAGTATGACACATTGAGAGTTTTTGGGTGGAAATGATTATAGACATGAGTACTTGGAATAGACTGAACCTATCAATTTATCAATTTCTTTCTCTAACATATCTAATTTTATAAATATTGTATAATTATTTAATTTAAAATATTTTATAATTTATAATATAATATATTATGCATATTGATTTAATAAAAATGAATTGAGTTTATAATTAAGATACTATACTTAAATTTTCTCTCCTCAACTATAATTATGTATTCTTAAAGCTTTTACTTTTGGATCATATAATTTAAAATCGTTTTTAAAAATAAATCTGTCAAGCCTATATATGCCATACCCATATACTAAATTAGTAAATCTGAAAACATAAAATAAGATTACACATACAAAATATATCCTCAGTTTCCAAACACTATACTCATACAATCAATTAGTACTGTTACCTAGATAAAAAACTATCACATGACAAAAAGAAATGTAAATAAGATAATGATAGGGAGTGAAATAAAATGAAAACAAAAACACTATCGAGATTAAATTACAATTAAAATTAAATATATCTACAAGGTTTAAATGAAACATTTAAAATCACAGAAACCAATTTAAGACTTTTCTCAAATCATAGAGATAAAAATTTATATTTTAACCTTCTTTTAGTACATCATGAGGTGGGAATTCAAACTCATTATCTCATATATAAAAAAAAAAAAATAAGAAATAAACACAAATATATTATATTTTTAGATCTGAGTGAAAATCAATAAAATGTTTTTTTTTTTTATATAAAAAAAAAAATAACAAAAACTTATTAAGGTTATCATCATGAGTGCAACTCAATAAAAGGATTTCTACTTTTTTTTTTTTTTAATATTTTACACTTTTAATATTTTTTTTCTTTTTATAAATAAATACTAATTTTTTTATTTTTTTTTTTTTATATAAAAAAAAAAAAAAAAGTAGAAATCCTTTTATTGAGTTGCACTCATGATGATAACCTTAATATGTTCTTGTTATATTTTTTTTGATATAAATTGTTTATCCCAAATGATAAGTATATTGTCAGCCGGAGCATATTATTATGGTTAATGCCTTTATATCTTCCTTAACATTGAGATTCAATTAGCATAACCTAAACATGGATAACTATTCAAAAGGTCAATGGTTTTAATCCCTTGTCCCGTAATTGTTGGAAAAGTTGATAGCCATTTATACTATTGTGAGACTCCAACAAATAAACAAATGATAATATAGTATATTTGTACAATGTGGAAAAAATAAATAAACCATTAGGATAGAAAATGTGGTAAAAATTGACTTTGGAGGACTAAATTTAAGATTTATTAAAAGTACGGGAGTAAAATTAGACAATTTGAAAGTATAGGAACTAAATTGAACAAACTCCATAGTATGAGGACCAAAATGATATTTTAACCTATTTATTTATATATACAAAGAGAACATATTAGATTATACCCTTAAACTTTAGGGGTTATATCAATTTAGGCCATAAACTAATAATTGTATCAATTTACACTCTCCATTATGTTATGTTTGGAAAAATCTCATGTTAAAATTAAAATTTTATCAATTAAACATCTGAACTTTCATAAACAAATTAATTTAGACTCTTAGACAAAATTTCCTATAGAAACTGCATTCGCTCTAATCACCCATTTTGTATATCCGACATTTGAAAAAGTCTACACATGTTTGAGAATTAATGCATGGATAATTTTCAAAGGTAATTGAAATGAAAGGTCTAAATTGACTTTCACCTTCACGTGACATTGGTCTAATGAAATTTGGACAACACTTATGAATGTTTAGGGTTTGAATTGATACAATCCCAAAATTTAAGGGTATAAATTGATATTAAAAAGTGTGAACACTAGTACTCCTATATAGTGCCTAAAATTTTTATTAGACAAATTGCTTAAACTATAAAAGAATAATTATTGTTTTCCCTCAGCCATGTCACAATAAAATGTCAATAATTTTTTTTTTAATATATATTTGTAAGCATTCGAGCTAAATTACGCACACCTCAACTAATTAAATCCTAAGTAGGTGGCAACCATAGATACCTATAACATATGAGCCTTTTATCAAAGTCATGCCTCATATTAAAAATATCATTAATTTAATAACAATAAGTATATACTTTTATGATAAGAATTAATATACATTAAAGATATGGGAAAATATATTTTGTTTCTTGAGTTAAATTTTCGTTGAGGTTATAACACTTTAATATGATGAGTTTTGCTAATGTATTCCTTTTGAAAAACATCATTCTAGTCTTCTTAATTCCTCGAAAAAAAAATCGGGAAAACATCATTTTAGTCTCTAGATTTTGGATCTAGTTTCCATTTGATCTTCTAAATGTTATACTTTTAGTTCTCAAATTTTAAGTTTGGTTCCAATTTAGTTTCTAGGTTTTAGAATGTTACAATTAATTTTAGCTTTGAAATTTGAGTTTTGTTTCAATTTGATACCTATTTTTTTTTTTTTTAATATTTTACACTTTTAATATTTTTTTTCTTTTTATAACTAAATACTAATTTTTTCATCTTTAGTGTTAATATCTATTTAATTAATTTAAAATAATCAAAATCGTTTAAAATTAATTAATAGCTTGATATATATATATATATATATATATATATATATATATATATATATATATATATATATATATATATATATTTTTCATTCCCTAAGATGTCGAGCCACCTATTTGGTGGCCTAATATTCCATCAATGAGAATAATGGAAGGTCCCTATCAAATTGAATTAATAATTCAATGCACTCTAATTATGGCAAATTACCTAACTTATAGAAAAAATTAGTTTTTTTCCCTATAAAAACAAAACAATTGAAAGAAGTTAGGACAAAGATGCCTATAGATTTGGACAGGGTTAATTCATTTGAATTAAGGACTACATTTCAACGCTATGCCCTAAATTTTCCCATTCACAATTATTTTGATTTGGTTGAATTATTGATTTTAGGCCATTTGAGATTGCTTTGCAAGCCTAAAAAGTAGGAAAATTCGATTATGTAACACAAATTATTAGGACTGTACGTGAGTTGGGTTGGGTTGAAAATGTTTTTTTGGATCGGTTGGATTGACAACCCAAAAGATTCAAATAAAGTCTCCAACCCAATTTTAAAAATTTTTTGGGTTGGGTTGAGTTGTCGAGTTATAGCTTAGTTTTTCTTTTTAATTAAAAATACGTAAATTTATCTACACCACAACTAATAACTAACATTTCATACATTTTAAGTGTTAAATATAAAATATCTATGATATTTATTAAAAATTAATAAATTAGACCATATAAAGAAATTCATATAGATTATGATAGACTATCTGCATCATGATAGACATATGTAGTAATCTATCACGATCTAAACGGTGATATTTTGCCTTTGTTTGTAAATATTTTCAACAGTTTTATCAATTATTTAAACTTAAATATGAAATATATACATATATAGATGCATCTTCTCTCATTTTTGTTTTATTATAATTGTACAGATATTACAAATCTTTATTATAATTTCGTTTAAACATAAAATGTATATGTATTTCATAATTCTTCGTCTTTATCATTGAAACCAGCGTCATATTTCACAAAATTAGACGAAAGACCCATTGTCAACTTTTGATTAACTGTCCATTAGCTTTTTCATTGTTTTATTGATATACATTAGCTTTCTCATTGTTTTATTGATATACATTAGCTTTTTTGAATCTTAAAATTTGGTTCTGATTTTTTAAATCTCATATTGTCTTTCAATCTTTTCGTTTCAAATACCTTTTATCTTAATTTTTTTATTTGACTTTTTATATTTATCTTGTTATTTTCAAGTTTTGGTTTTTTCTTTTACATTTTTAATCAAGAATAACTTTTCACTTTACATTTTATATTTATCTTGCTACCTTATATTTACTATCTTTGCTATAATTTATAAGATGGATGATTTTGAATCAATTGTGTTTAGTTTTTTTAGTTACATTGTAATTACTTTTCATTTTACGCCTTGCATATTCCATTGTTGCAACCTAATCTCAACTAGCTCTATATATATACAATGTATTTGTATTACAATATGTTCATTCATGTTTGATGGGTTTAAGTCAAGGATTCAATAAATATGCACTTTATTTCCTTTCTTATTTAGTGTATTTAATTAAATATTTCGATTTCCATAATTGATTCATATATTGATACAATTGTTAAATTTTTTAGTTTTCTTACAAATCACTTCCCAAAACGTTTCTAAATCTTCGATTTATCCTTCCATATTAATATAATTCTTCACATCTATTTTTTAATCATGAAATTTTGATTGATGTTGCCTTAGCGAGCATAATTCAACTAACACTTGGATGTAGTTGCAAAAGACACCAGTGGTTCACATATGTTACTAAAGACTATTAACTCTTTGTGGTGCATGTTAACATGCCACATAAACTTTTAGGGACGTTGGATTAGTCTTTGTCTCTAATAATTATTTTATGTCACATGTTGCGATAAATTAGTATTTAGTGACATATTTTTGGTTGCATCACTAAAAAAGTTGTCACTAAAAGTGAATTTTCTTGGAGTGAAAATAACATAAACAATAAGTCTATGTTTAATTAGTTCATATAACTAAATTTCACACCAGCATTATTTACTTTATTTTACGGTTGATTTTTCTAAAAACATGACTATCATCAATTATTTTGAATGATACAGCAATTCCAAACTAAACCTATTAATATGATTAAATCAAACTATAATTTTTCTTACAATAGAGTATTAAAATATTGGATTAGTGTTCTTGATAACGGTTTAATTTTTAAAATATTAAAAAAAAAAAATCAAGTGAATTATGTTCATATTAGATGAATAAAATGAGTCAATTTCCATATTAAAAAAAGAAAGAAGAAGAAAACTGTAACGACCCGACTAATACATCCTAATCAGACCATTACTCAATGCATGCAAATTTCAAGAAAAGACCCGATGCTGAGTAATAAGAAAGAAACAATGCTACTTACGAAAATTTTTGTTTTATTTAACCCATATAGAAAGAATTTTTGGTTCGGGGTACCCCTAATAAAATCAACAAAATTCCATGAACAGAAAACAAAAACAAAATCCATATACAAAATAAAAGACAAGCCTAAAAAAAAATGCAGTGCTAGGCGGAAGCTACTATGGGTCCCGTGAAGCCATCAAGGTTTCCTCTTGTCATTCGCCAGCACGTTCTTTCCCTTACCTGAAAAAAAAAAATAAGATAAAAGGGTGAGCAATTATATTGCTCAGTAAGTGACCCCACTACCGGAGCCAGGCTAGGCACCCAAGTCCTTTAAGTGCATTAGTCATACAACAGGCATATCAACATACTTCAATAGGAAACTGGTTATACTGGCACCCAAGTCCTGTAAGTGCATTAGCCTTAAGACAGGCATATCTAACATACTTCCATAGGGAACTGGTTATACTCTCCCTAAGTTGGATTTGGATGTCCACAAACCTCTGGAGCCCCGAAGGAACTCTTACCTCTGGTGATCCCGAAGGATCACAAAACCTCTGGTGATCCCGAGGGACCACAACCTCTAGTGAACCCGAAGGAACACATCCTCTGGTGACCCCGAAGGACCACAACCTCTGGGGAACCCGAAGGAACACAACCTCTGGTGAACCCGAAGGAACACAAGCTCTGCTGAACCCGAAGGAACACAACCTCTCGCGAAGGACCACAACCTCTGGTGAACCCGAAGGACCACAACCTCTGGTGACCCCGAAGGACCACAACCTCTGGGGAACCCGAAGGAACACAACCTCTGGTGAACCCGAAGGAACACAAGCTCTGCTGAACCCGAAGGAACACAACCTCTCGCGAAGGACCACAACCTCTGGTGAACCCGAAGGACCACAACCTCTGGTGACCCCGAAGGACCACAACCTCTGGGGAACCCGAAGGAACACAACCTCTGGTGAACCCGAAGGAACACAAGCTCTGCTGAACCCGAAGGAACACAACCTCTCGCGAAGGACCACAACCTCTGGTGAACCCGAAGGACCACAACCTCTGGTGACCCCGAAGGACCACAACCTCTGGGGAACCCGAAGGAACACAACCTCTGGTGAACCCGAAGGAACACAAGCTCTGCTGAACCCGAAGGAACACAACCTCTCGCGAAGGACCACAACCTCTGGTGAACCCGAAGGACCACAACCTCTGGTGACCCCGAAGGACCACAACCTCTGGGGAACCCGAAGGAACACAACCTCTGGTGAACCCGAAGGAACACAAGCTCTGCTGAACCCGAAGGAACACAACCTCTCGCGAAGGACCACAACCTCTGGTGAACCCGAAGGACCACAACCTCTGGTGACCCCGAAGGACCACAACCTCTGGGGAACCCGAAGGAACACAACCTCTGGTGAACCCGAAGGAACACAAGCTCTGCTGAACCCGAAGGAACACAACCTCTCGCGAAGGACCACAACCTCTGGTGAACCCGAAGGACCACAACCTCTGGTGACCCCGAAGGACCACAACCTCTGGGGAACCCGAAGGAACACAACCTCTGGTGAACCCGAAGGAACACAAGCTCTGCTGAACCCGAAGGAACACAACCTCTCGCGAAGGACCACAACCTCTGGTGAACCCGAAGGACCACAACCTCTGGTGACCCCGAAGGACCACAACCTCTGGGGAACCCGAAGGAACACAACCTCTGGTGAACCCGAAGGAACACAAGCTCTGCTGAACCCGAAGGAACACAACCTCTCGCGAAGGACCACAACCTCTGGTGAACCCGAAGGACCACAACCTCTGGTGACCCCGAAGGACCACAACCTCTGGTGAACCCGAAGGAACACAACCTCTGGTGAACCCGAAGGAACACAACCTCTAGTGACCCCGAAGGACCACAACCTCTGGTGAACCCGAAGGAACACAACCTCTGGTGAACCCGAAGGAACACAACCTCTGGCGAAGGACCACAACCTCTGGTGAACCCGAAGGAACACAACCTCTGGTGAACCCGAAGGAACACAACCTCTGGTGAACATCCAGCCGACGTAGGGGAGTTACCACTACCCAGTACTCATGACCAATTTAAATTCTCACTCCTTTACTTCCATGAATTTATACACTAACAGCGCTGTTTACAATCATCTCATATACAAGCATAAGCATTTCACATACATCCTTTGAAACATAGGAAAAATCATACAAGCATGCTATCTCAATGGGCGTAGAAGTATTACTCATCATGGCAACTAAACATAAGGCGGGAAGGTGGTTCAGGTAGTAAAGTCACTTACCTGAGCAATTATATTCACTTATTCGCACGGCAGTCTGTTGGAAAGTTCTTGGTCCACCAAGTGTGGCTTAACTTGCAGTTGCTCTAATTCTTTTTACCCAACACAATTCCCGGCCACCTAAGGGAATTTTTATCACATAAGTCTCAAGCATCAACAGTTTTTTAACCAAATTAAGCTATAAATTTTTCCTTGGGTCTGAGATACTTACTCTCACGTTACCGGTTTGGTGACGAGAAATCAGGCGTGGTTTGATTGAAATGGCAGCGGAGGAGCACCGGGGTGGAAGAGAGAGAAAGTAGGCGGC
>QLSR01000543.1:68793-96218 GCA_031780015.1 Citrullus colocynthis
CTCCTTTCCCCTTTTCTTTTCCAACCAAACAAAATAAAATCAAATAAAATCTTCTACAACCAAGATTTACTTCAATTATCCAAATAAAATCAAATAAAATCTTCTACAACCAAGATTTACTTCAATTATCCAATCCCACCAAAATTAATCACCTTATTTTACTTGCCCTAAGATAAAATTATCTTTTTTTTTTTTTCTAAATTCCAAATTTTTCCTTAGCTCAAATTTCTAAATTTCCAACTTAGCTTAAATAAAGGCATGAATATATAAGGATAACTATATTTTTATTATTATTATCTTTTTTTTTTTCACACATAATAACTTAAACTTATTTACTAAGAAGATTTACCCCAACGATTTGGGGTTGTTACAAAAACATTATGTATTCTTTAAAAGCATTACAAAGAATTATTTCATATCTATTCACATAAAAGAGAATCCATTTTGAGTAAGCTAAAATATTCTTTATACCTAAAAGTTAATTTTAATATATCTCCATCCATGGCCCCACACGTGAATAAAAATTAAACCTAGTTTCGGGAATTGGATTCTAGACAACTATTCTTTTTAGATTTGAAAAATATCTTTTGACAGATATTTTTTCACACTAAAAATTTGTTTTCATAAAAAATTGTTTAATATTAATGGACTCGACACTATATCTAAAAATATGCTGATGTGGTAAAGCAAACGAAGGTAGTATGAAAATTTTTGAAAAGATTTTGGTGTTGGTTTTGCATGGAGCTGGCTTATGTTTGAACACATAATATTTCCACCTAATATTATTATTTATTTAAAGAAAAATAATAAAAGAAGTAACATTCGCATTTTAACTTTGATGAAATGATTCCCTCATATTTTAAAGAGGAATACGTGTTTACGTTGGTAGTTTTGACTTTTGATAGGAATAAGAATAGAATAATTGGTTGTTTAACATACTTCTCTTTAAAAATATTTTATTTGTAAATGACTCGCTTGCAATAGGAACTAAAATATTTATAAATAGAGTAAAATTTTACTGTTTATCTGCGATAGATAGCGATAGACTATATCGTGACACAGATAGTCTATTGCGATCTATAGTAGATAGACGGTGTTTTTTGCTATTAGTTGTAAATATTTTCAGCAGTTTTGCAATTTAAAATAATTTTCTTTTTTTTTTAAACATCTAATTTTTAAATAAAAAAATGTTGTACTAAAAAAACGTGCACATAATTTGAATAAATTAAGATTCTATTTGATAACTACTTCATTTTAAATTTTATGTTTTTGAAATTTATATTTATTTGTTCTATTCTTTCCATTTTGGTTTTAATTCCTCTTAAATAAACATTTGGATTTTTTTTATGTTTTTTTTTTTAATCAAGAAACACTTAAATTCTTAGCCAAATTCTATTAAAGAAAATAAAGTTGTGGAATTTTTTTTTTTTTTCAAGTTTTGAAAACTTTAACTTTTCCTTTTTTTTTTTTTGTATAAAAAAATATTAGTAGATCTATGAGTGGAAATTTAGTTTATAAACTTGTTAAAAAGAGCTAAAAATTAACTTATTCAAACAAAACCTAAATTAATTAATGCATTTTTTTTTCTAGCTTGAGTATTTGTAAAATAAATATAAAAATATCAATAAATAAAAAAACATATTGAAATAAATCTTACATTTCTTTTCTTTCCAAGCTTTTTTTTTTCCCTTTTCAAATAGAACAAATAATTTTAAAAAATGGTGTTCTAGAACCTAAAAGTTTTGGAAAGCAACCTCCACTTATCTTATTAATATAATAGTAATGAAGAGCCTTACCCCAAATATATTAATTATATTTTATTCAATCAAATAATTTCATAAATATTTGCCTCTTTGATGCATACCTATTATTATTTTTCTATTTTTATTGAGAATTCACCCTCTTATTTTGAAATTAGTACAAATTTTATATAAATAGAGTTATGTTCATTTTTTTTAATATCTATCCATTATTCAAAAAAAATTAAAAGATAATATGATTTTTCCCCTCTATATAATGTGTTAACATTCAAATGCAAGCTAAGTGATAATTGTTATATATGCTTAATGCTCACCTTTAATAAAAAGTAAAAGAGGAGTGTCAACAAATATATGTGGCATTCGGAATATATCCTATTGTTATTTAATACGTAATTAATTTAAATCTCTATGCATGTGCCATTACCATAGTTGACTTAATTAAATGGGTATTCAATATAATAATTATGAGAATCAAAACCCTTTTAAAAATTTTTATTTGGCCATTCTCAAAATTGGGTAGGGTTTTGTTTGAAATAAATAAAAAAATAAATTTGAGTAGGTTGGGTTTAGATTGAGCAAATGCAAATGTGAATAATTACAACTTCTAAACAACTTTTGTCCAAATTGTGAATCTACCCTATGTAACGTCTAATGATGTGTAGCCACTACCTGAGCTATGCAACAAAATCATCTTTGCAGCAAATGTTTCTTTTACAAGGGTAACTTGTAAAACTATATCTAACCTTTTATAAGAAGCTATATTTGCATAGCATGTCAAGCTAACTAATTCATAATTAAAACAAATCAACTATGTGCCTAACAACATCATGTTTGATGCTGATGTCAAAATTCTAAGAGGAAAACAATTTGAACCTTCACGTGATATCAACAATAAATTTGTTACAAACAGGAAAAAAATGTAACCTACAAAAGAAAGAAACCTACACACTGGTGTGACAGTATTTGCTACTCACATTTTGATGTTTAAGTCAAATAGTGAAATAGTGAGAATAAGAATTGACTTACTTCTCCTAAAACCATAATGATGTATTTACAGGAGCATATGACCTATGTTATCTCTATTAATCAAGATAACCTTTCAACTCACCAAACTGGGGCATGAATCATTGAACATTTTGTTAGGTTCGACCTTTACTTCGACCCAGATTTTCTTATTTTCTTTGGACTCTACCGCTTTTGTTTTTGTTTGATATTGATTATACCTTTCAGTTCAGAATCACTCGTAATCGACCCAAAGGCCGAAACGTGTTTGTGTTTAGAAGAAAAAAAAAAGAACATTTTTATGTGAAATATTCTTTACATGGCACAAAGAAAGGAGATTTTGGTGTGAAATGAACCGAAAAATGAGCGTAAAAAGATTAGATGAGTGTAGAAATTAAAGTGGAGTCCATGTCACAAGACCCCAAACAAAAGCCTTTCCTTATTACGTATAAAAGGACCCAATGAAAGTTAAAAATAATGCATGGCCAAATCAATCTCAATCAAACCCTTCTTTCTTTCTTCCTTTTCTTTCTATTCTTCTTTTCTCTACTAATTCTCTTTCTCTTTCTTCATGAATAGTTGAGGGGAATGTTGTCTGGTGCGAGATCTTTCATCCCTTTTGAAATTTCAACCTCTCCAATATCAAACTCATACTTTTGAATGATTTCGGACCAGGCTTCATTCCCCTCAACACGACACCCCCACACGTCAAATCTTTTCGTATCGATGTCGAATTTTTTCATCTAAAATTTGGCTTTCCTGATGTTGGCACGGGTCGTCTCGGGCGAGTCTCCAAAATTGATTGTATGATATTGCAGGTCTGTAAAATTTTACTGTTTTGTAAAGTTATGTTTGATTCCATTGTTTATTGGGAAGTTTGAAAGAAATAAGGTGGGAATCAACTTGTGTTGCTTTGTTTTTCTCTTGTGTTTAATTTAATTAATTATATCCAAGATGATGTTTTTCTTCTTGTTGAGAATCTTAAACTCTCTCACCCTTGGAGGCAAACTTCAATTTTTGCTAAGAAATACACAATTTAATAGTAGGTTTTGAAATTAAAGTGTTGCATATTATTCTTATGCTTAATTTTCTAGAGAGTTTGGTTAATTTATCACATAGTTCATTTGTAGATGCATATTGAATTACTGTTTTATATACATAGGTTTAAGCTGATAGATTACCTTAAATTCCATATTTTTCCGATCCTCTCTCTCATGTATGAACTTGAATATGAGTTTGCTTGCATCCAATTCAAGTTCAAAACAAAGACTCAATCTGAAATATAATGATAAAGAAAGTATATATTCATAAACATAATTCAATAGTTTATACACCTATTCCTCAACTACTTTATCTGGAGATTCAAATTCCTCTTGCTCCATATTAATTGTACCAAATATACAAACAGGCGTACATCTAATAATAACAAATACATTAGGAGAGTAATACTTAGGTTGCACATAAGTCCATACTTCTCATTTTTCTACACATAGAAAAATAATTTGTTTTGGTAAAAAATAAACTGTCATGTGGTTGTTTGTAATTGGGTGCACCTAAGTGTTTTCCTTAATAGAAGTGAGAGGATTCAAACTATAGACCTTGATTGGTGACACATAATATATGTCAGATGAATTATGTTAACTTTCGTCATGGATACAAAGTTTTGATAAAATGATTGTGTGGGACAAATAGTGTATAGGATATGGTCACAGGCTATGGTACAAAATGGGTATAATCTAAACTAGAATACAACTGAAGTTACCTGTAGTCTATAAACAAAAAGAAGAAGATGAATGTGAGTGGTCCACTAAAGAAAATTAAAAGGGTGAGGTTGGAGAAAAATGAAAAAAAAAAAAAAAAAAAAAAAAAAGAAGTATAATAAAGAATAAAAAAAAAAAGAAAAAAAAAAATGAAAGGTGGCCAAAAAAAAAAAATAAAAGGGTGAGGTTGGAAAAAAAAAAAAAAAAAAAGGAAAAACTTGGGGAAGAGGGATTAACATGTGAAGGTCATAAATAGAGGTGGGTCATAAAGTCTATGTAATGTTGGGATGCTAAGAAACAGTGGCTCTTTCAGCCAGCCAGCAATTAACACACTCATGACTCAATAGTGACACCAAAAACAAACACCTTGTGTATGGACACATTGATTGATGGAGGGACACAAACAAAATAAATAAATAAATAAAATAATAAATTTACCAATTTAATCTTTGAACTTTTAAGCTTGTGTTAAATAAGTTTTTGATTGTTAAACAAGTCTTTGAATGTTCAATTTTATATCTGTTAGAGTCTTTGAACATTAGAAAGTATCAAATAAGTTTTTAGGTTTTTGATTTTTTATTGAATAATTCTTTTTGAACTTTTCATTTTGTGTCAAATAAGTTATTTTGACATTTTTTTATTAGAAAAATCATGAATGTATTGGATATAAAATTAAAAATTTAAATTATGTTTGATAACCATTTGATTTTTGAAAGTTTAGACTACTTTCACCTTATGACTTTTTTTTTTTTAATTTTTATTTTGTATGCGTTATTTACTTTCCATCAACATTTTAAAAAAATTAAAGTAGTTTTCAACGAGTTATTTTTGTTATTAGAAATTAACTCAGGGTTCAAAGGTTTCTATTATAAGGTAAACATAATAATAAAGAAATTGAGAGAAAAAATAAATAAATTTTATTATGGGTGAATTTGGACTTAAAGAAATAGGCCATATGTGTGATCTAATCAAATTCAAATCCTAACTTATGTAGGATAAATGAAAGATCCATCTCATCCTAATCTTAAGAGAAAAGGTAAATTTTAAGTCATTCTTTCTATAAATACATTATTATAACTACATATATGAGGTATCTTAATTTGAATAATCTTAAACTAGAACTTGAATTTCGTATGAAACTGAAATTTCTAGCTTCTTCTCCATTTTACCGTTTTCAATCTTGATTTTGGTATCAGAGTAATTTTTCTTTGTTTTGCAGGTCATCTCTTCTTTAGATAATAAATTCACCATTGTTGCATATAAAGGTCGGGTGCTTTTTTCCTTGCCCGGATTTTGGCATCAACAAATTTCAAACACAAAAAGTAAAATAATAGTTATCTAACGGTCTTAATGATCGAGTAGACACAAAACTCAATTTTTTTTATAATATATTCGTTACTTTTGAAAAATGTTAGAAAGTTTAAAGACTATTTGATATTTTTAAAAATGTAGGAAATTATTATTATTAGACACAAAATTAAAAGTTTATGATTAAGAATATGTGTTTTATTATAATAGGAAGCAAATATGGAAAAATTGATATAGTTATATACACAAAAATTAAAATGAAATTAAGGATAAGAGATGATGTTTATCATGTAATTGATATTAAATTTAAACATGGCCCATTGACCCCTTCAAATGTTTGTTTGACATAATGTTAAAAATTTTGAAATAAAATGCAATTTGAATAAGGGTTTGACATGCACCATATTCCAAAAAATTAAGAATCTTTAAGCTTTGGGATGGGAACCAAACCCTTCTTTGGCTTGACAATGTGCAATCTCTTCTTTTCATATATTTTATGCAGCATATTCCTCTTATATATATATATATATATATATATATTTATTTATTTATTTATTTACGAAAAAATATTTAGATAATTCTTAGGCTGCATTTATCTTTGTGTAATTAGGGAGCCATTCAATAAAATATAGTTTTTTTTTTCAAAAGTGAGCTTTTTAATTTTTATTTGTTTGTTAAAAAAAGAGAGTATAGAATTAGATGCAGCCTCGTTCTCACTGTTTTTATATTAAATGATAAACATTACCATCCTCACTCTCTCTCTCTTGGTTGAACTTGATAGAAACAAATTTTTTTTTTTTTTATGAGACTCTAAGCATGTTTGAGAGTCATGCCAAAATCAATTTTGTTGCTATCAAAATCACTTTCTTTTCGAATATGGATATTTAACAAATGGTGAATTACTAGAAAAATATAAAATCATTTAAAGTTATTTTTTATTAATTAGTTGAGAAGTGATTCTTGGTTGATCGTCGAAAAATTGCCTCGAATTTGCCTTCATTTCATTCGTTTATTGAAATACTGAATTTACCCTTGTATTTAAGAATAATATTTACTGGATTTTTTAGTTAAATAATTTCTCAATTTGAAAATGCCCCTTTTAAGTAATTTGACAATTTTAAAATAACTTTTGAAACCAAATATAATAATTTGAAATCCATTTTAAAATTTTGGAACCAAACATCAATATGATTGTATGAAATCAATTGTGTATTTAAAATATGTTTTTCCAAAATTACCACTTTGCAACCATCCCACTTCCAAATATGCACTAACTCACAAAGGATTAAAATCATTTTAGTCAGGTTCAAAATTATTTTGGAAGGTTTTTTAGATAATTAAAAATAAATTTTAAGTGTATTAAAAACATGTTTCAAAGTGTGAACTCACACATGAGATTCATTTTCCATGAGTACTAACATGTCATTTTAGAGTGAGTTTGCACGTGATAAAAGTGATTTCAACTATGTCAAAATCACTCTCCAACATAAACTTAAACTTCATTAAATATACGAAATGGAAGAATGAACCTTATTATTTGTGAAAGAAGGGTTATCTTACACCATGTAACAAGTTACACACACAATGTTACAACAATCCCAAAAATATATCGTAAAGCACAGATAAAGAAGACTAAGAAACATAACACAAGGTTTGGTAACCTAATTCTGTGCAATACCATCTACGTTTGGGGGTAGTGTGCCCTCGTAAAGATAATTTTCACTAATAAATAAGTAATCGATTACAACTTTATATCTATATGTAAATACAACACTATTACGACACACAAACAACCTAGCTAAGTGAAATGATACTTAGACTCCCCTAAGTGCGAGACTCCTTTTCAACGATAACTTCTATTTTTCCACCTACTAATGAAGGCCACTTCAGGCCACTTCACTTCGGATACTTAAGCTCCTCCTAAGTGTGAGATTCCCTTATCATGTTCCATATGATACTTTCATGATGATCCAGAGAAACACTCAAGATCTACTATAACAGTTGCTTCACGATCTCATGGATTGACATTCTCAATATTCTTGAACAATACACAACCCAACACTCTCTTCTCAAAGTGGTAACCTTAAAAAAACATAAAATAGTTCTTTAAATATGCACGACAAAAAAGAAGAAATAAACTAAGGTCATAGCTACTTGTTGAGCCTACAGAACGAAGGAACAAATCCTTAGTAATAAACACCCATAATTTTCCAGATAAGGAAAGAATTTTTAGACATAATCTGCATTTCGAGAGACATCTTGTAAAACATCACATGAAACAGGATGACAAACATCTCATGGAACAAGACGAAGCACAAGATTACAACCAGCCACAACACACTTAAAAAATATAGCCAACACCAAATCTCTAACAATTTGGTATCTATCAATGATGTAATTAGTAGAGTCTAAAGCAGGTAACAAGTATAATAATATGCTATAATATCTAGCAATTGTTATATACCAAAAACAAGAGTTTCTTGTGAAATGAATTAATTAAATTCGAAGAGTAATATCGTCTTAAAACACAAACATACACATATGAGATTGAAACAAAAGTCGAAAAGAAACAAATTAAAGTCCATTATAGTCACCTCAAATTAAAATACTCTTATAGGTATGTTATCAATATTGAGTCTCAAGAATCTCATAAGAATTTAACTTGCTTCAAGTTCAACTAATAGAAAGAGAGAGAGTGAAGGATGATAATGTTTATCCCTAACTATATTATTCTATAAAATCTTAACCTAAATCCCCATGAGATTTTTTTTTTTTCCTTTTTTGTGGTGGAGTTCTTACATTTGCAAATTCAAAATTTGCATGGCATTTTGTGAAGCAAACTTTTCATCATTTCTTCACATCTGATAAAATAATTTCTTCTCCACTTTCCTACAAAAAACAAGACAAAGAACTTTTGTAGTTTGTTGCTCTTAGCTGGTTATTATTATTATTATTTTTTTTTCTGCAGAAGACAAAATACTTCATTTTTTTTTTCTTTCTAGAAAACAGATTCAAGATTAATCATTGAGGTAACAGATGGATGAAAATCATGAAAAACTTACCATGACCATGAAACTTCTTGTCATCTGCATATTCATCATTTCGCTTTTTCTTTCAACTATATCTAAATAAAGTAGAAATTAGCTGCTCTTTATAGCACAAGTAAAAAGTGATTAGCTTGAACAAATAAGAAACATGTTTGAGACTGATTTTGAAATAACTAAAAGTTGATTAGGTAAATGTTAGTGATTTTAACACATGCTTTTAATCAACCATTTGAAAATGTGAAATCAAACATTGAAAATTTGGTTTTAGATGGTTAAAGAAAACATGAACATGAAAAAGAAAAAAAAAATAATTATAACATTTTGAAAATTACTTACAAAGTTACGAACATGTCTTTAACATAATTATCAATATTATTGAAGTAATTGTTATTTGAACAAAACACGTAAAATATCATAAAATAAGGTTGTTATTTGAACAAAACACGTAAAATATCATAAAATTAGTAACCTTATATACACTAGCAAATATACGAGGCTAACAAATTTACGTTGTCTCCCTAAAACAATTGACTCACTCTAGTGCTTAAGTTTCGAGAATAATTGTCTCATAGGATATAATTGATTACCTTTCTTCTAGAAGCAACACTACGTCCACAAGTTCAACAAACTAAACTTTGTGAATATACCAAACTTCAACAGATTTTGAAATAGAGAGAATAGTTATGGAAGAAAAATGCTACTGGAAACCAATACTACAACCAAAATTGGATTTTATGACTCTAAAAGATTGTCATTAGCACATTTATTGACTTTTTTTTTTTCTCTTTGAATCCACCGTCAAAGAAGATGTATAGATGACAATTTTTTGAGTTATCATAAAAATCAGTTTTTGTTGTAGTGAACAAACCAACACTACAACAAAAACTGGTTTTGATGACTAAAAAATTGTCACTAGCACATTTCTAGTCTCTTTCTTTTAGTCTTTGAATCCACCGTCAAAAAAAAAAAAAAAAAAGTGTATAGATGACTCATGAAAATTCTATCAATATTACTTGTTTTATGACTTTTATATTTAGTCAACAATAACTATTTATTGACATTTATTACCTATCATGATAACATTTTTATGACAATTTATCATTGTTAATAAAAGACTCCAAAATTGACTTTTACAGTCAATTAAACTTTTACCTTGACATTGAAAATTTGTCACAAAAACATCAATAACGACACGTTTACACTCTCAATAATGTCTTAATCATTATTGAGAGTGTCATGGAATTAAGTATGTTGACACTTTTCTAAATGTCATGGAATTAAGTATATTGACACTTATTTATAGTCATTGAAGTCCAGTTGATGACAATATTCCAATGTCATAATAATACATCTCATAACATTTGTGAAATATCAAAAAAATGCTTATAATGATGGATAATTATTTATTTTATACCTGTCATTACACCTCTGTTTAATCCAATTTTGACACAAAATATATACACAAACATAAATATGAACTTTCATATATATCAATAAGGTTAGTCAATTATGCATAGAAATTATATATAAGAAAACTAGTAGCCAAACTTTGGTTAAGTTGTTTACAAAGAAACTAAATACAACACGTGTTGCCAAAAAAAATGTTAGAACTATCCCAACAAAAAAAAAAAAAAAAAAACATATAAATAACTTGCTTGGCAACTTCTTCACTTCAATGGATTTTTGCAAAACCTAGTAAAAAAAACAGCATCCATTTTAGAATTCAACCCAATCCATCAATGTTAATAATAATAACAATATTCATTGGATAAATGAAACTTTGAGCACATAATACTCAAAGTCACAATATACTCACATTAATAGGCTTAAAATCACATTATAAGCTCCATGAAAATAGTCCCATAAATAATTGTCCAAACTTTTTTAGGATATAACAGCTAAACTATCATGAACTAATCAAATTATAACAATAAAAACTTAACAAACTTACATGACAATGATCCTAAACTTGTTGATAAGAAATCTACAATAAAGAACAAATAAATCTAATAATCATACTCCAAAACTCAAAATGACAAAAGTGGATGGTATAACAAGAGTTACAACTTTCTCAACCAGCCTACTAACTCTACCAACATAAGTCATAAGTATTTCTCTCAAATATAAGTAAAATCATAATAAGAAACATTGTTTTTCTCCTATCAATGCTCAACATCCATTAAAAAATCACAAGTATAAAATAAACATGGAAGAAAAAAATATTGAATTAATTTAAGTGTCAAACTTTCTTCAAGTGCTTATGGTGAGCTTCTTGATCCTAATAGTTTCGACACAATTGGTTGCCAAGGACCGAAAACCTTCTTGCATGACAATGTCTATTCTTCTTGTGATTAGGTATAAAATAATTTAGTAGAAAAGAAAAGTTTTGACCAATTTGATAAAACTAGCTACAAAAGAAATATATATGATGAAATCACATACATGTGAATGGAATATATTTCTTCAAAGTTGGCCTAGTATCTTTATTTGTATGAAACAATTTTGTTAGAAGTATGAGTAGTTCTCTAATAAGAAAAAAAAAACCGACTGAAAATTTAAAAAAGAAAAAGAAAAGCAAAACTTGTACCTTGTTAATGACATCAAGACTTGTCAACTGCAATGCTAAAAAAGGAAAAGAGAGAATCAATGACTATATAATCTAAAATCAAAGAAAACTAGTTCATTTTAAACATTAATAAGTATAGAACTTAAAAGATTTGAAGAAGAAATGGAAAACCAAAAGGCAATAAAATGCATCAATTCTAATAACAACCACCTGATCACAATAGCCAACAAATAGTACAAAGGAAGATAAGATCGTGGTTGATTGAACAAACAACAAAAATTAGCTTCTTTACTTCTTTAGAAACATCACATCAAATGAATAGTCAAATGATCAAAGTGCAAAACTCTACCAAATTTCTAGCACCAATAGTCTGGAAGTCATTGATAATATCAACAAGAACAAGACTATTCATAACTTCTTTGGCCAAAACATGTAAGTAAGTGTGTACACTTCAAAGAATTGTATTCAACATTCAAATAGATTTCACAAGAATCTAATACAAGTGATTCTCAAAACCACATCAAACCACATAAATTCCATTGATTTTATAAATTATCCTCACTTCAATTATAAAAAAGTTGCCTTTTATTTTACTTATTATATAATAATATATATAAAATTACTTTAACATTTGACTGAACTGACTGAAAAAACAAAAAGAGAAAAGAAAACTAAAACTATGAGTAAATAAAATTATGAGTGCAACTCATTTAAAACAAGTACTGCTTTGCCATATCATATAATACGAATTAAAAATTTTGGTACAAGGGATTAAGTGTTCGATTATAATTGAAATATATCCTCGTTGATAGATTACATTCTTGATAAACTAATTGATCTGACTATTTATATTTGTCGATGTTAATTTTAGTTGGTGATAAAGTCTATTACTCAATCATTGATATACTATATGTATTTTGATTCAAGTCTATCAACAGTAACCATTAAATATTCATAGAACTCAATTGATGCCATCTAGTTTATCAATGATAGACTTAAATATCTACTAAAGTCTATCTTTGATAGACGGATATTATATGTGAATATCAGTATATGATAAGGGTAGAATTGAGATTACAAGAAATATAAATATAAAAGAAAACCATCTATAAATACAAACAAGTAATGGGCTTGGTGATTAATTAGGATCACAACCGCTCTTCTTAGCACCCATCTATGGCTATAAGATGCTGTTTTATAATAATTGGTGTTTTCAACTATACAATTAACTATGGTATTGCTATTTTAAATTCCTTTATGGCTACAAATATTTATTATTTCCTAATCATTCTCTATTTTAAATCTCTTTTTTTCTTTGTTAATGTTTTACTATTTTCTATCTAGGCGAAGATGTTATACACCCCAAACATAGACTATTATAATCCAAACTAAAATAGTTTGCACTCCAAAACACAGATTATTAGGACTAACAAACTATAATAACCATTGACTATAATATCCAACTCAGTGCCCCAAACACCCCTTAAATAGCTACCTATTGCAATTACCCCTTCAAATTATTAGAAGAGGTAGCTTTATTAGATAGAGAAAAACTTAGGTGCTGCATGTGTTGTATATATCTTTACGTAGACAGTTATCCAATAAAAAATTGTCATGTAACAAATATTCTTGGCAGAATTACTTTGTTAGTCCCCAAGTTTTGAACAATATGTGTGTTTGGATCATGAGTTTTAAAAATGTACCTTTTTAGTTCCCAAGTTTACAAGAATAGGTCTATTTGGTTCATGAGTTTTCAAAATATACGCTTTCAGTTCTTGTGTTTATGAAAATTGATGGAAATTGTTTTATTAATATTAGGACCAAATGGACTTATTCTCATAAGTCCGAGGACTAAAAAGGTATATTTTGAAATTTAAGAACCAAAAATATACATTGTTCCAAATTTGGAGACTAAAGAAATAATATTTCGAGATTAAAGAAGTAATTTTTCGAGTATTCTTTTAAAATGGATTTTTGTGAGTAAAGAATAGGAGGATGTCCTTAATTATTGCTTCATTAATATAGTGCTACAATTTTTCTTTTTATTACAACTAACGATATTCCATATGTTACATCGAATAATTTGTCTTCTAATTTAAAATCTAAGTTTGAAATTAGGAAACTTCAAGAGGAAGGAAAAGCAAGCTAAGGACACAGATCTCGAAAAAGATGACGCCAAGGGAACAAAAATTAACGAAACACAGGAATCAAATCCTCGCTTTTGGATACTCAAGTACTTCTCAAACAACATGGTACGGAACAAAAATATGCCTTTTTTTTCTTTTCTTTTTTAGAATTATTAAAGAAAAGTTGGATTGTGATTTAAATTAAAACCATAACAATTAATGTTTGGGAATGTCTTGTTATTATCCTGTTTTAATATTACAAATTTGAAATAAAAATGATTTGATGGTTATAAATGTAATATTTTAATACACTTAACTTTATACAACTAAAATTAATTTTAGATTTAAAAGGTTTCTCTATAAATTGAAGATAATGATTTTGGTTTTAAGACGGACAAAAAATCCTCTTTCATCTCTATTTTCTATTTTCATTTTTTCTGAATAAGTTTTCTTTCATTTTATTCCTTTCTCCAACGAATGCACGTTTGAGATGGAAAATTATGTAAACCTTAGAGAGCAATCGATAATTGTGATTTAACATCGAAGTCATGTCAATATTTACTTTCAAGGCAATGGTTCATCCATGAGATTGATATTCGTTCCTACAATTCTTCCCATTAAATGTATAATATCATATATATTTGTATAATATTCTTGTTTGATTGCAGAAATGAAGTTCTCAAGTTCCGCTTTTCCGCAAAATTATGACACGTGTATCAACCTTTTTTCAATTTGTTTTCTCGACCCTCATGATCATTCTTGGATTCGGTAGTTAGTTCATAAATTTTATTTAAAAACATAATGAAAATCAGTTTGATATAGAAAATGATTATTTTCTAACACCATTTTTAAGTATAACAAAAGTAGTGAAAATATTTATAAATATAACAAGGTATCATGATAAATAACAATATATGATAGTAGTTTGTTAAAGTCTATCATGATAGATAGTAGTATTTTGCTATATTTATAAATAGGTTAAAAGATATTTTTGGTCCCTAAAGTTTCACGATTTAGTTCATGAACTTTGATTTGTAACAATTTAATCTCTATACTTTCAATTTTGTAACAATATAGCCTTTGAACTTTAGTATGTAACAATTTGGTCCTTGTACATTCAAATTTGTAGCAATTTAGTCCATAATGTAAAATAAATAAATTAATTAAATTAAATTAAAATTATGTCAATTTTTTTTTTTATTTTATGATGTAGACTTTGTATCATATAAAAGCATTGAGTCTCTAATTTATTATCGGTTCATTTATGCAAAAATCTCATTAAATTTTAATAGTGATTTTTACGATGAGGATAAATCATTACAAATTTTAAAATACAAGGACTAGATTGTTACATAGTAAAATTTAACGATTAAATTGTTTCAAAGTTAAAGTATAAGGACTAAATTGATAAAACCAAAGTCCATGGACTAAATTGTTACTTTTATGAAAGTTTAGGGACTAAAAGTGATTTTTAACTTTACAAATATTTTTAGCACTCTTGTCATTTAAAATAATTATTCTATTATCAAATTTGGCAACATGAGTCAAAATATTTATAAATATAGCAAAATATTATCATCTATAAGTAACAGACACTGACAGACACTACCAATACTATCATTGATAAACAGTAACATTTTTGCTATATTTTGTAATTATTTTAAGTAATTTTACCATTTAACACAATAACCAAATGAGTTAGTATTAATATAGAAAAAATATCAAACTATTTACAAATAACAAAATTTTACTTTCTATACGTGTCTATTTTCTATACGTGTCTATCTAATAAAGTAACAGATGGGTGCGTTGTGGCTCACCAACACCTCCGAGTCATGCTCTGTGCTTGCTGCTCTTGACAGTGACAGTGGCCTATAGCTTCAAAATAGGGCGATTATCATCTACATTGCAACTTCTCCCCGTTGCACTGTTCTTTTTTGTAGTGCAGCGATCTTCTTAGCCATTCTCAGTAAGACACCTAAAAGGAGCCACGGACAAGGGAAAAAAATCTATTACTTCAGGAGCAGAGCAGTATTTAAGTGTAGCCGAATTTTATACTCCCCACTTTCTAGCCACAATTAAAAAAAATAATAATAATAATAAAATAATCCCTTTGACTTCAAAGAAAACTTAAAATAACACAACTGAAATATAAGATCTAAATTAAAAAATAAAAAAAATAAAAACTGACAAATTAAATGTGAAGAAAGAAACTAGAGTAGGCTGGTGGGTGAAGCTAAAATGATTTATAGCTTTAAAATCATCCTCCTAGTAGTTAGAATAATCGAAGGGCAAAAATAATTTATAGCTTTAAATCATCCTCCTAGTAGTTAGAATCGAAGAGAGTGTTTGGAGCATTAAGTTGAATTCTGAAGTATGGAATAAAATGTTAGGGTTAGAAAGTTGCGTTTGAGGTCCAAAACTATTTAATCTAAAGTTAGGAAATATTAGAAAGAGAGAAAAAGGGAAAGATGGAGCTCATTAGTAAATATACAAACTTCAATTCAATAGTGATTTGTGAAATTGAGTGGTTTAACACAACTTACAAGTGGGCCAAACACCCCAATAATTTCAAATGACTACCAAATTAAATCGAGGTCTCAAAGCCTAAACAACTTGCTCAACATCACAGAGGACGAACTTACATAAACATCCTAATGATTTAGCAAATAAGCACCTCTCTCCATAGAAAAGGAGGAATATGACATATAACCCACAAAAAGCGAATAACTCCTCTGCTGAAATGGGCTCCAACTATGCAAAACCAACCCTGAGCCACTAAAGACAAGGAGCCTCCAAAAGCTGAAAGCTAGACATTAAAATCGTCAGATCATCCGCAAACTTTATTAGATGCACTGAAGGTAATACCATCAAGTTACCCTTTTTTGAAGGAGAAAGGCTACCTATGAATTAGAATGAAACATGAAAGGAGATTACGAACCATCCAGCTGACTCCAATAAAATAAAGGGACCGCCAAAATCCTCTAGTGGAAGTAGCGTATCAAACATCCCAAAATTTCCAAAAATTCTCATCGACCAAGCTTCCTGAGGGATTAGTCTTTGACATAATAGATATAAATCCTGCTCTTGGAAATATGGCCGCAAAGCAAATGATGGGTATGAGATTTAACCGCACTTCTGAGTACAGGATGAGTCATCAAAGATCCAAACTCAACATGGAGCTTCCTCAGACTAAGGATATCAAAAGGACACCAAAAGAATAAAATGATCTCCATCCTCAACAGCTCTCCACACACAAATCTAACCCAGATTGAGAGAGACAAGACGGATTCTTCTTTTGAATCCACTCACATGTGATAATGCCAATGAGAAAGGATAGCTTTGAACTTTCAGACTTCCTGATCACATGATACAAGTACAACTCAGGATGGGGAGGCAACTCAGGAGTGCAAGAGTGATAGAGCTAAGTTGTTGAAGTGCAAGAGAGCTTCCCGTTCTTAGAATCTCATCTTACAACGAATTTCAACTACATGAGTTCCTAGTGATTACAGTTAGTGCTGAAAAGAGGAAAACAATTAGTTAAAGAAAGGCAGATAATGTTGGAGATATGGATATACGACACGTCAATTTCTAAAAAAAAGTAGAATACAAATACGTTGGAGATATAGTAAAAACATTTAAATTAAAAGGATTTAGTTGGCTGAGGAAGATGTCATAATCATACATTACGAATGACCAACATAAAAGGATTAGAATCTATAAAACAATCCCCATTTGTCCCCTAATGTTTAGGTCAATTTTTTGCCAAAACCATGTCCAAGTTGTGTCTAACCGTGTCTAAATTGTATCCAAACTGTGTCCGAAATTAGGGGAAAAAAAAAAAAAAACAATATATTCAACTTCAACACATTTTCAGCATGTTAGACTTGTGTCCATATCTTGTCCGAATGTATCCATGTCTAACACGTGGCCGTGCTTCCTAGGAACTTACAAAAAGGGGAGATCCTAATAATAGAAGCCTAAAGAGATGTAAAAACTGTCATTCCAAACATCTTTATTTCACCTCCCAAATTTCCCAAAGAAACACAAGAGTTGTATTTGTCAAGGAATGATGGAAGTTTTGTCCTAGACCAAGTACAAGCAATTGATTGGCCCAGGGATGACCCATAATCATCTGAGCTTTAAAAGAATATGCCATGAAGTTCTAAAGAAATATCAGTCAAAATGATGATCTAGATCTTCCCCAGCATTTCACACTCCAAACATCTTTCTGGGTGCAGAACCAAGGGAATTTTCTGTGGATCCCATCATTTCTGTTGAATTTCTGGGCAGCAAATGGACCAAATAAAAGCTTGGAAAGTCTGATTGCGTTTGGATTTCAAGATGTACTTCATCGTTCTGGTTGGAGGCAATGTATCCTCCACCTCCACGGATAAAAATGAAGAATAAATTTAAGTTGAAATTTTCCAAACTCCAGCAGAAGGATCAACGGGGAGGGATCCGTAGAGGCTAAATTTAAATAGCAGCAAGCAAGATCTATTGTTGAAGTCCCTCAAACTTCACAAAAATGATCTGTTGTCTAAATTGATTCCAAATAAACGCTCTATTTTATGAGTTCCTTTCTCCAGCTGCAGCTCCCACAAAATAGCCACTTTAGTGACACAAAGTATTTGGCCAGAACTTTGAAATGTGACACTTTTGGAACTGGAAATAGTTTCCAACATCTCTAGCAAAACTAGACAACACCCTTCTTTCACACTTTGTCTACACAGTGCACCACTTAAGGTAAAGACGCCCTTGGAGATTTCTGTTTTAGATAGAAATTTTAATGCCTCCCAGTAATGGGGACAAATGCAATGCGCACTCTAATATTCTTAGGACATGCTCCAATATTCTTAGGACGTTCTCCATAGAACCCAGGACGAGAATAAAGGGAGGACAGGCAAAATAACCATCCAACCGAATGGAAGAGAGCAGAAAAATAAACCTTATGCAACTTCTACAACCTTTCTCCCGAAACCCCACGTCAGCACTATTTGACACCCAATTGTCAGCACTATTTGACACCCAATTGTCAGCACTCCCAATTGAAGTAACGTGAAGAGAGCTGGAAATGACTTGTCAGCAACCAAATGAAACATTCACATATCTTCTAACACATCACCAAGCTTTTCTATTTGACTGCTAAAGTAAAGGGGAGTTTGCTATGCTTGCTGGCTCTTAGTTGTCCACGTTGGTTTATCTTTTTCAGTTTTCGTTTTCGTTTAAGGCATTCCTATAGCTACCATCCAAAACGAATGAAGCTAGGGGAGGAAAAGAAGGGACCTTTGAAAACAAACCTACGAATAAAGAGCTGTGGAATTTGCCAAACACCCTCCTATGACACCACACCATCCTCCTATGCTTGAGTCAGACTAGAGCTAGCATTGAGCTAAGCGCAGAGGAAAGTTCTAATTACCTCAACAATGAGGATGAATAGGGATTCCTATTTATAAGATGAGAAACAATAATTTCTCCCCTATGTTCACATGCCTAACTCATAACTCCAATGTTGTAAGGCACCTAAGCCAATCAAAGATAAATAACCCTGCCACAAGATATGTCACTTTTGTGTTCAAGGATACCAACTCCCTTCACGAATGTGTCACTTACTCATTGGTTGGCCGTAAACCAGTGATCTTTCAAAATAAGTCTCTTAAACTCCACCCCACTAGGGGTGAGCAAACAAAGCTGACCAACCAAGTCGAGCGATTGAAGCTGGCCAAACCAACTTCAATTAGTTAGCTTAATGGCATAGTCAATCAAAGGAGCAAAATCGATCATCAGTCGGCCAGCAAAATTGGTTGAATATATATATAAAATAATTAGTCTTATTATTTTTATTATTATTATCATATTCTTTTTTCTTATTTCCTACTTTGCCTTTCTCAATTTCTCATCTCCTCCTCGGTTTCTCTGCTCGTTTACTTTTCCATATCTTCTTTCTTTCTTCTCTTCTCCCTTGCTCACATTTTTTTTCTTTCAATTCGTCAAAGTCTATCCACCACACCTAGAAGACCTCTTTCTTTCCCTAACCAGGTAAGTGTGCTTATCCCCTTCTGTTTGACTATTTAGGAGGTATGCTCAACCATCTCACTCTATAGATGTGCCTACCGTTCTCGCTAGTTGCTATGTGACTATCATAAAGTGCCTCATAGTGCATGAGATTTTCATCCATAATAGTGGCCCCCAACCAAGTAAGCTAGTGAGGTTTCCACAAGCATGTCACCTGAAGCACTGATAGCTCAAGGAGTGATTGAAATCTCCTATATCCTATTAGTTATCCTCTTGTGATAGCATAACTCTTATGCTATAGAGTTATGCGATTGCAACGTAGAAGCATAGGGAGAGTCCATCATCAATTCCTTCTGATTTCTACTATATTCGATTTCCTAAGTACCTTCTGTGGAATTCCCCCTTTATTGTATTTAAAGGGAAAGTGTAGAATTGAAACTACGATGGATTGGCTGGCTTAATGATCAGTAAATGTCAAGTAAATAAGGAATAATATAACTAAGGCCCATTTGAGAACCAAATCATCCAAGTTTTGTTTTGTTTGTGTAAATTGTGCTAGTTTTTTTTTTTTTTTTTCCAATTTCTTTACAAAACTCTCCCTCCATCAAGTTTCACTTCTTAGCCAAGTTCTAAAAACTACAACAAGCTCTTATCTCACCTGCCATTAATTAACTTCGATAGAACATCATAAACCTACAATTTACAAGTACCCACATCGATTTAGGTAAACTTCGTAGCCTTATTGTTCTCATAATGGTAGCTTCTAAAACCTAATCCATCTCTTGTGAAAGAAATCCTCAAGCAAATCTATCCACAACCGAATAAAGCTAACAAACAACAAGGGACAACCAATGCAAACATCTGTAAATTATACCATACATTGTGAGAAAGCTACCAAACTTATGATCAAACTCTAGCATCCAATCTACCCTTCTAAGAAATGTTTTAATGTAACAGGTTAATTGATTAAATATCTCTGAGAATCCATCTTTAGACAGATATCAGGCGAAGTTGGAACCACACAAACAGAAAGTTGGGGCGAGAAGTACAAGAAAGGTTGAGATTTACCAAGCTTAGCAACAAAGCTTCAAACTTCGGTTACGCAATCCAATCCAAATCCATTTCGAGCGTAAGAGAAATGAAACGTTTCCCGAAAATTGATGTAGTCGGATTGCCCACAGAAATCATAGGTTGAGAACTGAAATCAACGCTCCTAATTGATCACAGAATTTCCATTAAAAACTAAGCTGAGTGATACATCAACTTGGGAAAAAGAAAAAAAAAAGTCTACAAATAAACAAATAAAAGAAAAATTCGAAAAGTCTGGAGTAAAGTCCTCTATAACACGGCATGTAAGGGTCTATACACCCACAAGGATTACGGATTTACAGGACCGCCGCCACCATCTATCTCCTTCACTTCCTTCCTCTTTTAGCGGGAGCCTTTTTCGCCGGAGATTTCACTTTCTTAGCCTTGACACTTTTCGCCGGAGCCTTCTTGGCCGCCGGCGCTTTCTTCACCGCCGGTTTCGGCGCCGGTGCCTTCCTTCCTGGTGAGGTTCTCGTCGATGTCCTCGCAACCTTTGCAGGCTTTTCCTTGGATTTCGGCTTGGAAGCGGCTTTAGTCTTTGTTGCAGCTTTGGGCTTCGCAACAGCACTGCTCTTTGACTTAGCTGGAGCAGGTTTAGGTTTAGGAGCAGCTTTGGGTTTGGCAGCCGTCTTAGGCTTTGGCTTTGCAGCTGCTTTCGGCTTCGCAGCAGATTTAGCCACAGCCTTGGGCTTAGCCACGGCTTTAGGCTTCGGCTTAGCAGCTACAGGTTTCTTCTTCGCAGGAGCAGCAGGTTTCACAACTGCCGACTTCGCTGGTTTAAGCTTGAACGAGCTCTTAACCTTCACCAACTTCCCGGAAGCCACAAGTTTCTTCAAATGGAATAACAAAATCTTCTTAAAGTTCGATGGAAGTTGCTTTTGCTTCTCCTCAATAAACTTAGTGATCGCATACTGACTCGAACCAGTCCTCTCCTTCAACGTAACAATCGCATCCTTAATCATCTGAAATCAAAACACCAAACCAAATCAACAAAACAGATCCAATACACCAAGCATTAATTCGAAAAGAAAATTCCGTCACATAATCCGAATTCGATTCAGTAACACACCTCTTCATATGGAGGATGAGTTGGGGGATTTCTAGGTTTTCTAGGAGCAGCAGGTTTCTTCTCTTTAGGTTCTTTGGACTTCTTAGACTTCGCAGCCTTGTTCGCCGGATTTTCTTCCGCTTGTTCGGTGTTGTTCGGCTCTGCCGCAGACTCCACCGGCACCACCGGTTCCTCAGTAGCCATTGGAGTAGAAACAAAATCAAATTCCACAATCCGAGAGTAGGATTAGGGTCAAGGAACAGGAGAAATTGAATTGGATAGGGAAGAAGAAGATTATCGGAATGAAATTTGGGATCTAGAGAAAAGAAAGAGAAGCTATATGATATCTTACTGGTAATTTCGTTGTGATGAAATGACTAAAATGTTTAGGCTTAAATAGTCGGCTTGTCATGTTCAATACACGGATGCTGAGATTTGATTGGATAATACGCCTATCACGCGGATCGCTACCTTTTCCAAGTTTAAATTATGGTCGTTCGATCAAACCTCATCGACGGCTAATAGCGCTAGATTTGGGTGGCATTGATGGAAAGAGTTTTGAAGGGGAGGCATTTGATAAGAATTGGGTGTGCTTTTAAGCTTGATTAATATGAACATAACTTAGACTACACTTGATAGATTTAAGTGAATTTTTTTTCATTTTGTAGCTTATGATATTAGCTTTCTAATGAATATTTTTTCATGTTATTTTGTTGAGAAATTGAAGAGATATTTGGTTTTGAATGTGGAATGGTCATGTTTAGGGTTTATCATGATGATATTGTGGTTTAGGGCAATTTTAGGACAATGCTTCAAATGAAAACTTGAAATTTGCCTTCTAACTGATAGTAGCTTAGTTAAGGAGTCCAACGGAACAAGAACCACAAAAAACCGACCTCATTTCGATCTTGAACTGTTGTTCAAAGATCAACAAAGTTGAACATATATTACACAAAGTATAAAGCTTAAACCCGTCAACAAAATTGTTCTCACGAGATAAATTATATTTTTTATTTGTAATTGTAAACATATTACATTAGTTAAAAAATGTCATGATTTCGATTTTTTCACAAAATTAGTACGCTGGTTAAATTCTGTTAATAACTTACAAATGACACTATCTTTTTAGAACTTATTACAATGGATAGACAATATGATCATCCATTATTTTCAAGCACCAAACTCGTGTTGAGTCTAGATAATAAATATCAAATTTTATGTGCAATTATGCGTTGGATCTCTATAAGTGGTCAAAAAGAGTTTTAATGGGATAGATACATTACATTGTTGCATAACAATACATATACTATTAATCCATCTACCATGCATTTGGATCTATAAACATTGTATAAGATTGACTATATGTGATTTTATTGTATTTTGTTAATACTAGTTTAAGTTCTAAAAAACAACTCATGTTGATTATTCAAACTCATTTTTGGTTGGATTAGAATCACTTTCATTAAAGTTATGTTTATGTATTGAGTTCAAATCTAACAAAATCGACACCAAACACTATGATATCTTGGGACATGTAGTTCTAATGGATGGACATGTACTTCTAACAACTTGAAAATCCCTTTTAGTAGCCATTATATTTAAGTCCTTACAAATAAAGATATTTGACTAGAAATTTAAAAGAGAAAAAAAAGGTGTTCTAAAATTTTCAAAAACACTTTGAAAGATTTTTCCTTTACATAGTTTGTTTTCTTCTACTAATAATAAAAGATTTCCATTTGAAATTCTACTCTATGAAACACCACCAAACATATTTGGATGACTTTGAACAAAATATTGTAGGCGTACAAATGCACTATTAATTATCTTAATTTTCTTTGGATGATTTTGAACAAAATATTGTAGGCATATAAATGCACTATTAATTATCTTAATTTTCTTTTTGGTCATCATATTTTAGTTTATGGTAAGTTGTCACGTCATTTCTGAGATTAATAACAAAATAACAAAATTATTTAATTTGAGACTAATTACAAGTTGACATGTGTCTCAAATTTAAAAACAACAAATAAAAAAGTGATAATATCATATGTCATCATCATGATCATTTGATCAAACAGACTAATTTTTCATTTGGGTTATGATATTTGGACAAGTTCAATCGAGCCCAAAAACAGTCTAATTTGGACTAATTAGGCCATGATATTTCGATCAAACAAACTAGGGATATTCAGGTACATAACAGTAATTACACTTTTATTTGGAAAAATAGCAAAATACGAAATTGTTTTGAATTATCTCCTTTGAACATGAGACATTTTTTTGTTAATCCTAAAATGCCCTCAAAGATATCTTGTATTACACCCTAATTAAATTGTCTTCCTATATTATAGCCTACAAAATCTCCCTCATTTGTTTGAATTTTGAGATATTTTTTTTCAAATCTAATATTAATAGATTTTTTGTTTTTTGTTTTTTTTTTTTTTTTGTTTTGCAGATTTTCACCTAAAATCTGGGGAAGGGTGCAGTAAACCCTCCACCATTCTCATCTTCTTTTCCTTCTTTATTAGTCCTCCATCGGCCGCAGAACCCAGCCACACGCCAACGTCGTTCACAACCGGATCTCAATCGCGTAGCCTAGTCGCTCGTCAACACATTCAACTGCTCATTACCTCCACCGTTCTCATCTTCTTCTCCTTCTTCATTAGTCCTCCAACCGTCTGCCTCCTCCATCACGCCATTGTCCTTGCTCAAAACCTAGTTGCACGTCGACGTCGTTCACAACTAGATCTCAGTCGTGTCACCCAACCACTCGTCAACACATTCAACTGCTCATCATCGGTCGCACCGCCCAGCCAGTCGTCCACCTCGCCCGCCATCGGTTCAAATTGACTTTTGTCACCGATTGTCTTGTTCCCCACCTTGATTATCCCTTGTTGTTCCTTGTACTCCACTATAGGTAGATACTATTGCCTCCCTCTCGTTTCTCTCTCTCATAATTGTCCCTCTCTCCCCTAGCCTCTCTTGTTTAGCTAGTAACTCTCTTTTATCCTATTAGAAATTGTAAGATCTTAATCATATTGTGACATTCTAATCCTTAGCGGAACATACCACGATGAAGGCTTGGCGAGGCAAAATAGAGATTGTAAATTCAAAATCGAAAGATGAAGAAGAAGAAAAATAATTAAGAATAATTATTTTTTTATTCTCAACATTTTCAATCACTTAATTATCCGATAGGAAAATCTGAGTGAGAACTTAACTTTGCCTCTCGAAAAGTGAGAATCCATCTCCTCCACCTGTACAAATACATCAAACAACATCCATCTCAAGCCCCCAACGAGGCTGACCTCCAAGAAGGAAGATATTGCCATTGGTGGTTTGATTGACATTATTTATTTCGTTTCATATTTTTCTTTCATTTCCAGACTTTCATCGAAAGATTCACAATTATCTTTAATATAATTTTGAAATTTCTCAATAGGTTGAGAGGGTAAGTGATTACTAATTTCATCTGGAGTTAGCTTTAGAGATAAGGTTAATCTTTTGTCTAGAAGAAACTCTACGTGGGTCTTAAGGTTAATCTTTTGTCTAGAAGAAACTCTGCATGGGTCTTAGAGATAAATAAATGTAGTGTCAAACATCGAGAGATAGTTCTCAAATCTTTAAGAGTTAAGACATGAACGACCATCATCATCTCCCATGTCCATCCATCCACTCACATATTTATATCTTCGTTTGTAGTTAATTATTGTATCACATATTTGTATATTCATTTAGAGTTAATTATTGTAAAAAGAACTCTTCAACACATTCTTTTAAAACGCATTCCAACACATTCTTTTGTGTAGCATACCGCATCAAATCAGCAAAAAAAAGAGCAAAAAAAGTTCTTTAACATCAATCTATCTCAAATCTTTAAGTTCGACCCTAGACCTGTTATAAACTGATTAATAAGGTTATTAACTGAATTGTAATGACAAAAAAGATATATGAGTTAATATATGCTCTAAAGTTGAAAATATCATTAAAAAAAAAAAAAATTTAAAGGTCCCTCACTTCAATTATTTGAATTAATATCTGGGACTTGAATTAATTATATTATATAACTTTTTTTATAATAAAAAATGGCATGCCGCCACTCGGACTCGAATCGAGATGCTTTAGCACTGCTTCCTAAGAGCAGCGTGTTTACCGATTTCACCATAGCAGCTTTCTTGAAATCATAATAACCGATTATTATTGAATCGTCAAGATTGAAAAAATAGAATCAATTTTCAATTCAATGTAATATTTTTGACAAAATATTAGACATGTTATAAACTCCAGGAAACCTGTTAGAAACTTGCACTTGGATTTTTAATAGGAAAACTTGCAGTTTAATTGAACAAATTCTCTACATTCTTGACGCACCAAATTAGCACTTCATTTAAATTGATTTTCAACGCAACATTCTTCCTTGGGTGATTGATCGTGTTTTGGTTTTGGTTTGCATGTACATTCCTTTGAGACTTGCCATATCAAACTTCGTTCTAATTGGATTATTACTATGACATATTTCTTATAGAACTGCATAATTCTGCGAAATCTTCTCGTATAGCCTCTCTAAGCTTTGCATCTCTACCTCAAATTTCAACATGCCTTCTTCTTTAATGGGACATGGCTGGAAAATAAAAATAAGTAAAAGAAAAAGTGGACCTCACAATTCATTCCCTCACATGCTCCGCTCGATCAGATGAAGTTCACTCGTGTTTACACTCTTTAATGTAGGCACTCTCTCACAAAAAATAAATGCTCTCAAACAATGATGAGCCAAAAATTGCAATCAAGATCAGAAGTGCAAGTCAAAAACAAACCAAGCAAGAATGACGGTAAAGTGTCAAACTCAAGCAAAAACCAATAGTATTCCACAAAAACAAAGACTTGAAATAAAAAACCTAATGTTCAAGAAGCAACCTAGCATCACTTTAGATAGGAGCAGAATGGATGACTTACAACTGAAAGTCAGTTCTTTGGATCGATAGATATATCGTACCACGTAATGGAGATCAGATCTTGGTCTGGATCCGGTGGTTCGCTGAATTCGGGACCTAACGATGGTTGTTCGGTTCGGAACGGCCTTGCCAGCCGAATGGTCTATCCAAGAATTTTCCCGTACGTAACAAACTAGACAAGAAAGTAATAAGAACAAGATATATAGAATCAAGAATTTAAGATTCAAGATTGCAAGAATTACGCGAGATGAACAAAAATGACAAACGAGTAAGACAAATCAACGATAAAAGGAAACAAGGAACTATGAAGAAACCTAGAGGCACTGTTTTTACCAAAACCCCAATTTAAATTTTCAGTAATTTCGGAGTTTAATTTTAATATGCAATGCACTTTTTGAAACAACTAACTTTTCATATGAATTTCAGCAACTTAAACCTCATGAAAATTGAGATGCTTGAAAAACAAACAAACAAACAGAGTTCCTTCGATTTTTAAGGGTTGATTTCTCAATTTTTTCCCAATTCAAAGACTGTAGCCGCTCGACTTTCGATTTTCTCAAAACTTGTCTTTCTTTGTCATCGGATTTTCAATTTTCTCAAAGGTTCTTTTCAGTTTCTTTTTCCAAATTTTCAATTTCGCTTCTGTAACTTTTCCATCCATCTCTTTCTTTTGTTTTCACAATCTTTTTTCAACTTCGAATTTTCCAACCGCTCAAATTTTTTTTTTTTTTTTTTTTTTTTTTTTTTTTTTT
>QLSR01000543.1:96700-209685 GCA_031780015.1 Citrullus colocynthis
TTTTTTTTTTTTTTTTTTTTTTTTTTTTTTTTTTTTCAAAACAACACCAAATCAAAAACCCTAGTTACACAATAGATTCAACAAAGAAAGCAATGGAAGAAAACATATATCTAAGCTAGAGCCGAGACTCTAATTATCAAATGATATGAAAACTCTAGAAATTGTAAATTAGGAACCCTTTGATGAACCCCTAATAACAAATTCAAAAATCCAAGTTGAATGTTTTTGGCATGCAACCCTAAGAACATGAGAATTCAAGAATTGCAAAGAAGGCTCTATCATCTAATTTTCACTCAAGAAAACCCTAACACTCAAACATGTCTCGTACAAAATTAAATCCACAAAAGTAACCTTATTTAACATGTTTAGAAAGGATTAAGAGAAATCAATTCAAAAACTTCCGCCAAGCAAACAATTTCGTGAATCCAGCAATCCACTGTTGTTGGTCCCTCCTGCAATCTTCGAGGCAATATGACTCCACAATTATCTTCAAGTGGGTAATGGTGGATGCAAAAATAAGGCCTTCCTTAATCGCCACCAACTCTACTAACGGGGGTTCATAGTCAAGACCAATTGATCGAGCAGCAACACCGACCAGGTAACCCTCAGAATTTCTTAAAATCGCACTTAGCCTTGTCTTTAGAGTCCCCGGTTTCCAAGCAGTGTCGATATTTAGTTTAAGGAAGCCTTTGATTCAGACCAAGGCTTTCTTCCTTTTTCTGCTAAACTCTTCTAATATTGCTCATAGTATTTTAGAACCCAATCCTTTTTGATGTCATGATTTGGAATTGGCTTCCCTAATCTTCTTCTGTTATTTCTGTCATTCCAGATTGTCCAACAAGTGATCGCTACAATGCTTAGCTCTTCCACATTGCAAGTAGAACAAAGGACAACCCACCTATCTTTAACACAGCCATTTAAAGCCTCCGTTCATGAAATTTCCTGATTAATCATATTCCTCCGAGGCTTAACATGTGCACATCCAAAAAGGGCATGGTCTATAGATTCTGCAAAGTTATTACACCTCAAACACGATGAACGATATTAATGCCTCTACTCTGTAGATTTAAGTTCGTTGGGATTATATCATAAATGGCTCGCCAGCAGAAATTTTTTACCTTAATTGGAACATTCAAACTCCAAATCTTTTTCCACAGTGTTTCCATATTATTGCTACTTGGTCAGTCTCTCAACGCTATCCAACATCGTAGGTTGGTTTCAAGCGCAGCGCTGTAACGCTCATTGCACAACGTAACGACACTCTCGACAAGCGACCCGATGCTCCTGTTGATTTCCAAATATGGTGCTCTCGAGTTTGGAGCGTAGATGGCAACGCAGCGATCCTCTCGGTTGCACTACCCTATTTCTAGGGTTTTTTCATCTTTTCTTTTGTTTCTCGTCCGGTTTTGGCTCGGTTTGGTTCATTTGGCCTTGGACACTTAATTTTTTCTTAATTACTTGAAAACCACTAGTATGTTGGTTGGATATCCTAAAACTCGTAGTTTGTAAACAGTAATCTGAATTCTATAATCAATAAAGTTGTTGTTATGTTTATTCAATAAAGTTGTTGTTGAATTAATAATCCTAAATCCAATGACTTGGCTATAGTATGATTACTTAGACTTTATGTGGAGATATAAAAGTGGATCAAGTTCGAGTAAATAGCCAAAATGGTCTATAGTATATGAATAAGGCTGGGTACCTTATCCTGGAAACACTATTGGATGCGGCCTACTTTGTATTTGATACAAATGATATGATCCTGAATCATGTAGAGACATTCAAGTAGGGGCGTCCTGTGCAATGAGTTTGCATAAGATGTGACCATAAAATAATCACTTTTACTTCATAACACTGTTTACTGTTAAAACTGATTCTTTCAATCTGATGACCTAGGTAACTTGATCTTAATCCTGAGCTAACTATGAACTCCTGTTTATTAAGGATTATCTTTAGATTTGCATAGGTGAGAGTAGCCCGACTTCGTTGTTCAATAAGCCTCCCATTTCAAGGGTAAGACCGGGTAGATAGCTGGAGACACAGGGTGCAAGATGGAATTTACTCCTACTTGTTTTAGGGATAGTAGATAGGTTGTTCCCTTAAGTACTGACTTCAGGTCTTGAGCAATAGGCCCCACCCTCTCATTGACTAGAGAATGACTTGGTTTAGTGGTTACACCATAAACCTATTTGTTCATTAGAGGATTAATGGGACTTAAGGAACAAGAAGTATTCATAGGGGTAAAACGGTAATTTGACCTAGATGTGATTACGAACGACCTGTAAAGGATCAACTTACTAATCATGGTTATATCAAGTTGACAGAAATATATATACAGTGAGGAGAGTGCAGCTACTAGGCTTTAGTGGAGTGTCTTGGTAGTTAATGAATGTTGATTAACTAGGTTAAAGAGTTTAATCAATTAACCTCGTATCGTTAGAGCTCATGATCTGTAGGTCCATTAGGTCCCCTTGCTAGCTCATATTGGACCAGATCTTAGAACACTATGATAAATGAGTTCGAATCATTCAAATTCAATTTAGAGAATAAAGCGTTAAAAGAGTTTAATGGCTTATTGTTTAATTACGAATTGAACAATAGAAAGAGATAAAAAATATATATTTAAATATAATTTAAATATTGTGTATATGAATAGGGATTCATATTGGTAGTAGTCAAATTGGAATTTATATAATTAATTAATTAATTAATAATTACTATTATATATAAATTAATATTGATTAATTAAAAATAAAATTGGAAATTTTGGCTTTTAAAGTCAAAAGGTCAAATGTTAACTAAGTTAGTGAAGTTTTCCAATTTCCCAATTTTAATGTTTTTATGACTAACCTTTTTTGAAGGCTTGGTGTATTGTTCTCAATTTGACACCAATCACACTTATGTAAGGTGTCAACTTGAAATCATAACTCATTTTTGCATGCTAATCTCTTTAAAAGAGAGTTATGAATGAGATTCATAGATGATGATGCTTGAATTTGCTGAAATTTAGCACTAAAACGAAAAAACTCTCAATCTCTCTCAATTCACAAAAATTCCCTTCAATTCATCACTAGTTTGATCCCACAATTTAGTTCTAAGACCAGAGAATAACAAGGAAGACACTTGTAGTGGTTTACATCTTGTTCGTAATCAATTGGAAGGTTAATTTGCAAGAGTTTGGTGCTACAAAGGTTGTATTTCAAACTCTCTGTTTTAACTTTTGAAATTGAACATGTTTTTCTTTCAAATTAAAGCAAATTAGAGTATTTATGATTGATGCATGTTTTATGTTCTAATATAGCAAACACATAAAATCCAATAAAAACATCCCTAAATCAAGACAAGAAAAGCACTTTTTAGGTGCTTTTCATATGTTTCTAGCTCCTCGCTCAATTTTGTCCTCAAAATGATAGGCTTATTGAGTCAGCGACTTGAATCACTCTCTTCCCATAAAATCACAGGACAAACTCTCATAGGCATGAGTCCATAACTCATTCAAAATTGAGATCGAGTTACGTATGACTATCCTATAAAATATTAATCTCTTTAGTCAACGACGTTACAAAGAGAGATTAAGTATTTCGCAGTCTTGTCTTATACAATTTCATTGTCTAGGATACTCCCACTTGCATGTGTCTATATAGACGATTTGGATCACATTGTTTGTAACACTTACAAAGTGCTTACAAAGTGAGTTATATCCATAGTGTTACCAAGATAAGGCGCCCAACTTTATCCATCTACTAAAGACTCTTTAGGTTATAGCTTGAACATTATCCATCTGTATGTCCACACTACATACTATTCAAGTTTGCATGATATAATCTGGTTTTTTCTCATAATGAATAACTTATTATTGCATATTTAAAATAATTATTTAATATATTTAATAACTAATAAATTACAAGGCTTTAGGGCATAAATCCTAGCAGTCACCATATCACTTGGTATATGGAAAAGTTGGCCATTTGCCATTGGAATTAGAGTATAAAGCATACTGGGCCTTGAAGATGTTGGGTTTTATGTCCTCAAAACTTGTGGTTTTTAAACATTGAACATATTCTTAATAAAGTTGTTATTGAGATTTTTTTCAGTAACGATGTTATTGAATATATGAATTGCTTATATCACTTCTTTAAATCCAATAAACTAAGTACCTTTGGCTTTGTTATGAATACTTAGACTTTATGTGTAGACATAAAAGTGGATCAAGTTTAAGTAATAGCCAAAATAGTATATAGTATAAGGATAAAGGAACCTTATCCTTGGGACACTATGGATGTGGCCCGTTTTGTATTTGATACAAATGATGTGATCCTATATTGTTCATGTAGAGACATGTGAGTGGGGGCATCCTATGTAATGAGTTTGCATAAGACCGAACCATGAAATAGTCATTTTTACTTTATAACACCGTTTATTGTTAAAATTGATTATTTCAACCTGATGACTTAAGTAATTCAATCTTAATCCTGAGCTAACTATAAACTTCTGTTTGTTTGAGATTATCCTTTAATCTGCATGGTGAGAGTGGCTTGAGTTCATGATTCAACAAGCCCCCTATTTAGTGATAAGACCAAGCAGATAGCTGGGGATATAGTCCTACAAGATGGAACTCACTCCTACCTTATTTAAGGAGAGTAAAGAAGTTGTTCCTTTAAGTGCTAATTCCGAGTCTTGAACAAAGAACCCCACTCTCTCATTAGCCCGAGAGGGACTCGGTTTGTTGGTTGGACCACAAACCAATTGTTCATTTGTTGCGTAAAATAGTAATTTTGATCCAGCTATAATTACGAACAACTTGTGAATGATCGACTTACTAATCATGGTTATATCAAGTGGACAGAAATATATCTACGGTGAGGAGAGTGCAGCTACTAGACTATAGTGGAGTGTCCCGGTAGTTAACAAATATTAATTAACTTGGTTATAGAGTTTAGTCTGTTAATTATGGATCGTTGGAGCTCATGATCTGTAGGTCCATTAGGTCCTCTTATTAGCTCATGGGTTGTACCTTCAAACAGTATGATGAACGAATTTGAAAGTGTTCAAATTTCGGTAAAGGAGCAAATTTTACAGTTAATTTGTTCATTCAATTACGAATTAGATGAAATTGGAGAGTTAGGATATTTAAATATGATTTAAATATCAATTGGATGAATAGAGATTCATCGGGTAGGAAATTGTAGCGACAAGTGAAAAAATTATTAATTTAATAATTTAATATTTAATATTAATTTAATATAATTAATTAAATTGTTTAATTAATTATTATTTAAATTAATTATATATTTAAAATTAAATTAATATTATTTAATTATTTTTTAAAAATTAATTTCAATTTCAATTTCAATTTGCATGGAAGTAGGAGGTGGAGCTTTTGAAGCTCACTTCACCTTCTCACTTTCCACCTCCTTTTCAAGTCCCTTAATCACTAAGTTAGATATCAATTCCATAGCTAAAGAGTTTGGCTGATAGTAGTCAAATTAATGGAATTGGGGTTGGTTTTGTAGTTGAATTTTGGGTGAAAATTCAAGAACACAAAAATTCTCTAATACACTATTTTCTCTCAAATTTGCTCCAAATTCATCAAGATTTGAATTCCACAATTCGTTCTAAGGTCAGAGAATATCGAGGAAGACTCTTGTGATAGTCCACGAAATCTTCATGATCAAAATCTTGTTGAAGACAGCTTCAATTTTGAGCTACAACAAGTAAGTAACTAGCCTCTGTTTTTCGGTTTATAGAACTTGCATGTTTAATCCTCAAAATTAATGAAATTAAAGTGTTTTTTTTATCCTAATTGCTTCCGCTTTTATATTGCTTACTCTTTCAGAAGAAACCCAATTTGAGTATAGAACAAGTAAGTAGTAGGAGGATGCTACAACTCAATGAACTGAGGAATGGAGAAACACATGCTTTGATAACGCACTGATCGCAAGAAAAGCAAAATAAGTGGCATGATGCTCACCTCCAAATGAACGTATTTTCAAAAGATCAAAAAGTGTTATTATTTTACCCATGCCTTCATTTATTTCCAGGAAAATTGAAGTCAAAATGGTCAGGACTGTTCATGTCACACCCCCTCTCGAGCTACCCTTCTAAACCTGAGAAGAGACGTGAAGATAGTCGATCTTACCCTTTTGTAACATCAACTATCCCTTTCTAATTCTCTCAAACATGCTTAAACATACAAAACCATAAGAAATAATTTTAATTAATGCAACAACTTAGGGTTTGTATATATTGCAAAATGTACCACAACTTTATATCCAACCTTTAACTCAATATACTACGACTATGGCATGGCAGACCTTGACTTTGCACAGCAACAAGAACTCTTTAACTACTTGAAAAGAAAACATAAAAAGAAAGAATGAGCTTATGAGGTCTAATGAGTGGTTGATACATAACTAGGGTACACATGATTCTTACATAAATATCATATCATAGATGAAAATATAAAGATATAATCCATCATAACCAAGGTTATTTACTCAAACCTCGCATACAAAGCTTATCTCAGTACCGTACTTTACTCCGCTGGCTGCCTCTTGCTCAACAACTAAATCTTATACCGTATGTGCACATAGACTTGCCTCTAAGAGATCAGAAGCTATACCTGACGGTTCTTTGACCATCCCACTAGAGATACTTCTCACAAGATCAGAAACTAGATTTCTGGCAACCCCCTGACCATCCCGTGATGTTTTAACCCCGACATAAGATCAGAAACTAGATCCTTAGATACTCTGACCATCCTGTGCGACCTTAGCTTCCTTATCATGCATTCCCAAATGCATATGCATAGCAAATATATCTTAACATATAAGTATAACTTAAGGAAACAAACTAGTAACCACTTACAATTGATGGAGTTCTAGCTCTTTAAAGCCTCCTTTCCTTGCTCTGGACTTGCCTGTTTCCAAAGCCTAACTTAGTTGGAACTTCCCAACTTAAAAAATGATTTTGAGTGAGTGAGGAAGTGAACCTTGATGCCTATTTATATAAGTCCCTTAGAAGCTTAGTCACCACCTCTTTAATTCTTGGTTCAACACATAACCCTCTTACTTGCCCTTCAACATGCGTCCATAGCCATGCAAGATGACACCTCCTATTTCTGAGGTGTTTAACTCATAACATGCCACTTAGCACCTCTTTTCCACCTTGCTATGCGTCCAACCCTTGCTCGGGATAGGGTCTATGCTCCATCAATTCCTTTCCATGCATTCCACTTGTGTTCTTCCAAGGTATGTCTCTTTTACTTCCTTTTCCTCCCCACAACCTATCCAACACTTAGCAAATTTTCTTCCCAAACACAAGGTATGGGTCCAACATGCTTCTAGTCTTGTACTTAGCTGAATTTCCTTCCCCTAAGAGAGGGTATGCGTCCATCCTTTTGTATTTGGCATATACTTCATATGTTCTAATCTTGTGTTTTATCTTAACCTTGCTCATTTACTACAAACCTAAACTATGTGTCCATCTAGGTTCCATGGCTCCTAAACTTAGTCAAATTTTCAACGATTAAGGTCCTCCATGCGTTCCATGAACCCTTCATTGACTTGGTTCAACATTGTTTCTTGTTTAACCTAGACAAAGCTCCTTACACTTAGCCAAATTTCCAAGTTTCCTTCCTCTATGCATCCAACATACATAAACCCCCTAAGTGTTGCTTTTCACTCCTAAAACTCCTTCAACACTTAGCTAGATATCCTCCCGAGCATGAGCTATGGCCTAGATGTTCCTTTCAACAACCATGAGCACTTCAACACTTAGTCAAATTCTCCGCAAGTCCCTCAACCATGCATTCACCACACCTACCATGCGTCCAAGACTTGGTTTTTTTCCTTCTGAGATATGTGTTTCAAGCTTGGTTCTAGACTATCAAGCTAACTCTCAACTATGCTACCAACTTTTCCTTCTTTAACACTTAGAAAATTTTCTCTCCTTTAATGTTCTATGCGTTCATGGCTTGCTTTCCTAGCATAGTTGTGACACTTGGAAAATCTTACTAACACACTTACCTCCTTGTCACCATACTTGGGAGAAAACCACGAAGAATTACCTACCGTGGTTTTCTCCCAAACTCTTCCATGACTTATTCTCTTCTCAAAATTCAAATTTGCACAAGCAATTTTCTCCCCACGCTTGATATCAATGCATACTTCCCTCAAAACAGTCAAAATTTGGCTAACTCCATAAGCCGAGAAATTTTGCCTTCAAATCTTTTAACTCCACAGGTTTAGATTACATTTTTATCTTCAAAGTCTACTACTTTCTTATTTAGCATACAAGTTCTTAGATTGAAATTCGGGTTTCACAGTCCATTGTCATTAGGTTTATCCACATGGTGTTGTTGAATTAATGACCATTGACGGGGAGCATATTTTTAAAGGAAATGGCCACTGCATCAACGAATATTTTGATGCTAACAAGCATTGGCATGAGCTCTAAAGCCATGTCAGACGTGCCGCCTCAAAACAGGGAAGTTTTATTGCTTATTTTTGCTTTTAAGTATTTAGTTTACTTTGCATAAAGTTGTAGCATGAGGAGATTTTACAATTTGGTTTACTTTTGTTGATTTGTTATTATGTTATTCTCTTTGTTTTAAGGTTGTTTTGTAAAATCAATTACTACAGGTTGGTGAAAGTAGCCTTCGGTGTCGCTCCCAAAAGACCCAATAAAAAACAATTTATAGTGCCAAATTCTACTACTACTACAAAGGCATTGCAATAATGACAAGTCCGAGTGGATCCATAGGGAAGCGTGAAATATGTTTCGTAAAGTTAATCCTAGTTATAGTGGTGTATGAGGGGTTGTGTGTGGCATAGAAATTAAGACGCGTGAAAATAAAGGCATGAAAGTAAAGGATAACGGGAAACTGGAATCTAAGATTGGATATTCTAGTTCTAGGAGCAAGAAAGGGTTCCAATGCAATTTCGATCATCGACTTCTCTTAATTGAACATACATTTGGTTTATGTGTGTACAACGATTTACTTTATTCAATCAACTCATCAACACTACAGCTAGCCAAATCATTGAGTTAAACTAAGCAAACACCCAAATTATTAATTAAAACTTAATCCTGATTAAACTAAATGATCTTGGTTCGAAGGCATCCATATAGATTTAAAAATTATCAATTCAAAAATGTCATACAACTTTTTTCGTGAGTGAACTAACTATTAATTTAATATAGTGATCATTTAAACTATTTTCCTAACCTTAAGAATGACAATGTTACTTCTGAAACTTTGAAGTCCAAATAAACATTAACATCAAATCTCACAGACCAAATAGTATATTTCAAGGGCAGTTGCAAATATAGCAGGTCCAAAATATTAGTAGATATTAAAAAATAAAAAAATGTAAATATAGCAAAATTTAGATTCAACTCCTAAAGTCTAATATGAGTCTATTAACGATAGAGTCTATCACTAATAAGAGTATCATTGATAAATTTTTCTACATTTACAATTCTTTAAAAATATTTTTATATACTTAATTATTAACTTTAAAGGTTCTACTATTTCAATTACCTTGTATTCCACCCCTAATGACTTAAATTTCTTCATCAATAATCACTAGTAAAAGATGAAGGGTATTTTCGTCTTCTACTCATTCGGGTTTTATAGGCAATATTCTAATAATTTGCCATTTAGAGTTCTTCGGCCGTTGCTCATATTGAGCTCCTCATTTTACTCCCATCGGCTCAATTTGTAAACAAACAATTGTGAGGCCCAAAGCCCAATGTTTGCCTAAGTGAAAGCCCAACGAAAATCAAACATGCTGTCCCCGTTAACTATAAATCAATTTAGATCCTTTTTAGAAATTTTATTTACCAAATCATTAATGCATAACTTTCACATGCACGTAAAATAATAATAATAATAATAATAATAATAAAATTAAATTAATACAATGATTAATATAAATTAGAAAAAGAGAGAGATAATCAAAATAGATTTTTTAATTAAGTTTGAATGAGTTTTATTGGCACATTTTCTTATATTTTTCTTTACTTATTTAAAAAAATTATGTGACCATTTTTCTTATTACTTGAAGTTTTTTTTTAGAAAAATAATTTTATTTAAGTAATTTTGAGTTAACAATCAAGTGAAAATAGCTACAAAGAAGTAATAAATAGTCTAAATTGATTCAGTTAAATTTTTTTTTTGAAGAATAAAGTTTAAATTTAATGCATAAATTGGTATTTTTCTTTTCTTAAAGAAAATAGCATATGAAACTATTTTTCATAAAATACAAAAGCAATATCCATTTTGTCATAGATTATATAAGGTAAGACTTATCTAGAAAATATATATATAGATAGAGAGAAAAACAAATGAGTTTTTGTGGCAAAATATGTGTGTTTTATATGAATATGACAAGTCAATTCATGAGAGTACAACTGCCAAACAAACCAAGCATATGAAACAGCATGCCCATATCCAATAGTGCCAACCCTATTGGATCACCATTTATTTAAATATAAAAGCTTTTTACTCTTTAAAAAGTTGTTAAAAAATATAGTATTATAATGTTAAAACGATGATTCGAATTTTTGACCTTAAATTTTGAGGGAGTGTTTAGAAGGTTGAATTGGTTATTATAATTTGTGGATTGTAAAAATTTGTAGATTATAATAGTATGTGTTTAGGTGTATACTATTTTAGTCTGGAATGTAATAATCTATATTTGAAGTGCAAACTATTTTAATTTAAATTGTAAATAGTAAACACGGGAACAAAGAGAGAAATAGATGATGAGTAAAAAATAATAGATACCGTAACTAATAAGGATTTGAAATAGTACTATTATAGTTAATTGTATATTATAATAATTGTAAATGTCAACTATTATAATTTAAGCCCTAAACATGGAGTGAGCAATAATAGCCAATTATACCCAGATGCCCCTTGCCCAAACATCCTCTTATTTCTCGTTAAATTACAAGTTTAGTCCTTGCTTTTTTAGGATTATATCTATTTTATCCCTAAACTTTTAAAAGTATCTAATATACTTTATGCTTAATTGGTTGTTGCATTTTAAAATTGTATAATAGGTTCTTCAATTTTCATTTTTTCTTGTATAGGTTCTCATTGTATTCAAAATTTTTACATATTAGTTGATCTAATATATATAAATTAAAATTTTATATATAATAGAAATCTAAATTTTTAATTTTATGTCTAATAGATTCAGCATGTTTTAAAATACCAAATAGTTCTAAAACTTATTAGACACAACATTCAAAACTAGGGATTAGTTGAAAGTTTAAGAACTATACTTTTTAAAGTTCATAAAATTAAAAGTTCAAGACTTGTTAGATATTTTTCATAGTTTTAAAAACCAAATAGATACAAGTTTCAAAGTTTAGGCATTAAACTTGTAGTTTTACATTTTTCTTCCACAAAACCTCTAAAAACTATATTGTTGGGCAAAATCTAGTCAAGACAACTCACTTGACTTTCATGTGCTAACAGTGAATTTGTATTTTGGAGAAGAAGTTCCTACAAAACAATTTGAAAATAACACATTAATGTACTGCTTGCCACAGACACTCCAATACTTAAATTAGTTTTAGCACAAAGATTAGAGCAAGCTTTTTAAGAAAGAAGATAAACTTACCTAATATGGAATTGTCGTGCTCTATATATAGTGGGGCTAAATCTAGGGTTTGTCCATTTTGGAAAATAATTCAAATTTAAGGAACTCAAGAGCTAGATTAGGCTACAAAGGTCTCAAATAAAGGAGTCTACTGATAATAAGCCCAAAAGAAGGGCATGTTGGCCTCGACCTCTAAGATCAACGGAGGTCAATTGGGCAATTATCTTGCCCTCTATTCTTTGGCATCTGCCCAAAGTGAACAAACGAGCTAGTCGAGGTGGGCCAATTAGGCCAAGCAACCCAATTGCTTGCCCTCTCTTCTTTAGCATCTATTCAAAAGAGGGGTGAATTGGCATCAATCTTAAACTCCATAGGCTAATTGGGTGTGGTCCAAATGTTTCGCCCACTCTTCATTAGCATCTCTCCTAGGTCTATTTTCTGCTTATCTTAAATCCATTTGGGATGAGGCACCTTTCCCGATTTTACCCTAAATTTTGGCTTACTCTCTTTAACCTTTTCTCATGTCCAAAATTACCCATATTACCAACATTGGACCTTAAACCTATAATAATCTTTGTTAAACATAATTTGAAAACTCAAACATCAACAAAACCTAAAATAGAATCTCTAAGAAATAGAATATGAACCCATATATAGTGAGGCGAAAGGGCCAAAGTGATTGATCATTCATTAGCTGTGCAAACTAAAGAGGATATTCAATCATTGAACTACTTTTAATAAATTTAAATAGGAAAATTTCCCCCCAAAAAAAAAGTCCAAACTTTTCCAAAATCAATATTAACATCTCATAGATCACATCAAAGAGAACAACCAATACTTAGAGCCAACAATTGCTTGTAGAAGGAACACAAATTTTCATTCCTCAACACAACCTCACCAAATTAAGAAAAGATTAGTCAAAAGAAGAAGAAGAAGAAGAAGCTGCTACAGTTTTACAATGGCTATTCTATAGAAATCTGAGGTCAAATGTTGGATTCAATGTCTTCCTTTTTGATTTGGAAAGGAAACTCTCCAAATTCAAGAGCTTGGTTCAAATGTTGAGCCCCAAAAATATGTACAAAAGAAGCACCAACACCAATCCCAAACTGGGTTTTGATTAATAGAAAAGAAGAAAATAAAAATAAAAATTGGAGGTTCACAATCCTGGTTAATTTGAGCTTGTAGGCTAAGTGTGTGCAGATTGCGTCGACATTTTCGGGTGATTATGCTCTCCTTCATACGTTACAATAAGCATCGACGGGTCTTCTAAGCACCGCTCGACATGTTTTCTCGCCGGACAACCTCTCATGCTGCTGCATTTGTAGTAACCCCTGCACAGATTTAGAAGAAGAACAAACTCATTTTACAAAGTTCCTCAAAGATAAAGAGTTTCCCTTGCTCTCAAATGCTAAGTTTCGAGATCGAGACAAAAAATGGAAATGAATTCTATACAAGCAGCAGCAACAACATAATATACACTAATTCACATTGCATTCTACAGTTTCAATTATAAAAATCAGTTGCCACATTACATATGTATAATGTATACAGTAGCAAGCATAAGAACAATGAATAAGAATACCATAAAGGTTTGTATTCTTGAGCAACAGATTCATCAGCAATATTCACAAAACAGGCATTCATTCATTCCGATGATCACCCAAAGTTTTCGTGTTTCCGAGTCGTAAAATCACAAAAAAATTGGAGCCTTACCTGTTATATGAACATCTTGATCTAATGATATAGCAAACAGGTACCTCTTTAAGAATGGCTATTGTTAATTTAAGCACGCGATCAAGGTCGTTGTTAGATCACGTAAAAGGAATTTGAAATTAAGAACAATACTTTATCAAAACAAATACTTTCGAGTACAGATTTATATGCATAGAGTGGACAATATCATATGCGATTCGAGATTTAATTATACCTGGGATGTGGAGAGCCCTTAATTGGCTTCTGCCCATACTTTCTCCATGAATAATCATCAGAAGGGATATCGGCAAGTTTGTTACTTATGGCAGGTACCTTGATTGATCTCTTCACTCTATGTTTCCTAAAAAAAATAATGCAAATGATTAGTAAAGCAAAGGGCAATAGACAATTTAAGATTTTTGTAATGGGAAAGAAGATAGATGTCAATCCAACCTCTTCTTTGAGCAATGGCATTTGCCAGTACTTCCACATTTCAAGCTTCCTTCATCTCCTCTTGCAGAAAACTTCCTCTTGTTATCGGCCGACGTCGTTGTCGTTGACGATGGTCCGATCAAATGGAACGAGCTTCCGTCGGCGACACTGCCATCCATACTCAATGAAGAAATGAAAGATCTAGCTGATGACATTGTCAATGTGCAATTAGATGTGTCAAAATTCAAGTTCATCCCACTGTTATTCCTTAGAAACATCATTTCTGCTTGCTGTTTCATTTGTTTCTGATGAGCCAAAATCCTCTGTTGTTGTTGTTGCTGCTGCTGCTGCTGAGGGAAGCTGAAGTTTAAAGATGGAGATTGTTTGGGAATTTGGAGGGAATTCTTGTCATTTTGACTCAATTCTAAATCTGGGTTTCCCAAAAAAATTGAAACTTTACCATTCAAACCAGAGTGAAAAGGGTAAAGATTTTTGTTTGGAGGATGTGGAGTGTAATTTGGGGAATCTAAGAGGGATTTTTGAGGCAAAGGGAGAGGAATCTTGTTGAATTTTCTAACTCTGGCATGACCAAAACCAGAATTTAAGAGAGAAATAACTTTCTTGAACTTGAAAACAGCTTCTTTAGTTTCAACCATTAGATTCCTGAAATGAAGTTGGTCTTGAGAAGGTTGAACTAAAAGATTCAAAACTCCATGGCAGCTCTCTATGGCTGATTTGTTAGCTTCTTCAACCTCTTCCATTGCAAAACAAAACCTCACAACAAGGAAGAAGAAAGAAGAAAGAAAATGAATTAAAAAAGACCCAAAAACTCAAAAAAAACTCCAAAGACAAACCAAAACAGTTAAAATCCAAGAAGGAATCATCAGAAGGGGTGAAGTTGGAAGAATTGTAAGAAACAAAAAGGAAAAAAACAGAGAGAAATGGACAGGAGTATGAGGAAGAAAAAAACAACAAAAACAGAGCGTGTAAGTTTCTGAAAACCCTAAACTAAAACTTCCATGATTTTGGTTTGAGTGTGAAAAATAAGACTTTTTTTTTTTTTTTCTTTTTCTTTTTTTCCTTTTCTTTTTTCTTTTGCTTTTCCTTTTGTCTGGCTTGAGAAGAGAACCCAACCCCCTGAAGAAGCCAGAGCCAAAAACTACAAAGTTTCCATCTTTCCTACTTTTCTTTTCTCTTTTTCCCACCTTGCTTATTTAAATACTTTGGAAATTCTTTCTCAGAAATGAAAATGAGAGAGAGAGAGAGAGGAAAAGAAAAAAGGGTTGTTTTTTGCTTTTTGGAAAAGTGAGGTTTGTAAGTGTCTTTCGGTCTCTAACATTTCAAAATATTATTTACCCAAAAGTGAAAAAATATATGTGCAGCTTATTAGTTGTTGAATTAAAAATTATTGTATGACAAATAAGATTTATCTTTTTTTTATTGTGTAATAAATAGACATTGCATGTGAATAGGTGCAACTTCTTTGATTTAGTAATTTTTAATTATTTTAAATATTCACATGACATTTTTTAATTTAAGATAATAATTAAAAGAAGAATAGAGAAGGAGGAGAGAGAAATATAATTTTTATGAGTAATTTTTTGTAATGTAAAGTGTCGTATCAACATTTCAAAAGTAAAAAAAATATATTTAGAAATGTTAAGGATAGTTTATTAAATTTCAATAATAAACACTATTATTATTTAAGTCACACATTTATCAAGAGATTTTATTTTATTTTTTTTCTATTTTGCAGGTTTAAATTTCATCTTACAACTCTATACTCAAAATACAAACTTTCCAACTCCAAGTTCCAACTTACTCATTCTACTTAGTAGACCAAACACATTCACACATATTCTAAAAAATTTTGAAATAAAAAAAAAAACATATTTTGAAACTTAACAAAATGCAAACATTACTCAAAACTCAAAGATTAAAAAAATTTAAACATAGTCTTAAAAAATTCAGAAATTAAAATAATTTTACCGATTTCATTTATTATTCCGAACTCAACAAATAAAAGGATATATTTTTTTTCAGTGGGTGGTCCTACATATTGATGCTAGTTGCTTAGCTTGAGAGAATAGGGAGATTGAGAAACAGCAAGAAAATACCAAAATATTTCAAATTTGTGTCTTTTTGTGAAAATAAAAATTAAATTAAATTTTTTTTTTTTAAAAAAAAAAAAACCCTTTAAAATTGAAGGCAGGTGGTTTCAAAAATTGAGCTGTACTTTTGGGGGCCAATTTGTATTCTATTTTACATGTCTTTTTCTCATTAGTTGTTTTTTAGTTATTATTATTAATTAATTTTTGTTTGTTAAGAGCCGCATTTTGAGTTGCCAAACAGACACTCACCATGCACACATACACACACACACTCATTATCCCACTTGCAAATTCAATTCTTCTTTCTCTCTCTCTCCAAACTACACATCCTTATCCTAAAATTATAAATAAAAATATCTTAAAATATCATTTTAATTCCTATACCGTCAAGTTGCTCAATCTTAATTTTTTGTATTTTTAATTGTCTAATTTTAATTTACGTTCTATTAAAAAATTTAAAATTTAGTTCCTCAAAATTAATTTTTACAGAAATGAGTTAAATAATCCTAATAACTTTTCGTGTGAAGAAATACTAATATAAATCATATATATATATATATATATATATATATATATATATATATATATATATATATATATATATTTTAAATCAACTATAAATTAGCAATGGGATTAAATTTAAGATTCACTAAAAGTAGAGGGATAAGATTGGATAATTGAAAGTATATGGATAAACAAATTTCAAAGTATAGGACTAAAATGGTATTTTAACATAAAAAATATATAGAGAGAGAAATATCTTTTTGGTCCTTAAGTTTTTTGTGTAGTTTCTATTTTGTCTCTAAGTTTCAAAATTTTACACTTTTAGTCCTTAGGTGTTGAGATTGATGTTAATCTAGTCCTTTGATTTCAAAATGTTACACTTTTCGTCCTTAAATTTTGATTTTTTCTTTTTAATAAACTATTCCATAGATATCAAGATTTATACTTTTAGTCTAGATTTTTTTTTTCTGCCAAATACTCACTTTTTTTTAATTTTGACATTAATATTTATTAATTAATTTAAATTAATTGTAAAGTGCAAAAATTTATAATTAATTGTAGTAATAATGGAAAGTATAAAAAATTATAGTTCTTCTAATTATTTTAAATTAATTAATAGACATTAAAACTAAAGACCGAAAATGATTATTTAGTAACAAAAATTGAAGTTAAAAGTGTAGATTTTAAAATCTAGAACCAAATCGAAATAAAAATTTTAAATATAGCAAAATGAGCAAAACTATTTACAAATATAGAAAAAATTTACTATCTATCAACAATAGACCAATAGACTTCTTAAAACTATGTATAATTTGAAAATTATAATTTTAACTATCAATTTATTTCTTCGATTGATCTTAGGCTATCATCTTGGTTTTTAGAAACAAAAGATTTAAGGGAAGGAAGTTGGTTTGATTATAACTATGATATAGATTGAAAGTTTAATTTGGAAGAGTACACTTCAAATTTAGGGGGTTTATTCAATTTACAATATTTTAAATTTTAATTACAAAGAATTATAAGTTTAATGGGCGATTAATCAAATATGCATAATTTGACAGTATGATTGTTTAATAGTGATATTTCGCATTCTTTCTAAAAAATAACGTTGACTAAAAAAAAAGTTACAAAATAATAGTGAAGATTCAAATCTTTAATTTATTCAAAAGTTAATTACATCCTAAAATTATAATAATAAATAATAAATAATTATTATATATACCTTCTCTACAAAAATAACTTTGGTATAATTCAAACTTTCAACTTATAGAAATGTTAGAATATTAAAAATATCTCAACCCCTTTTAACTATGCTAAAAGTTCTACTTTTTTTAATGACATTTACGATCTTATAATATACTATCTTATAAGTTGATAACACAAAACAAAACTATCAAATTATCATTCCATAGATCTATGATTCAATCCTCTATAAAAAAAATACAAAATTTGTTATTTTGGATTTACTTATTTTTTTAAAAAAAAAATACGTTGATCAAATTTAAAAAAATAAAAATATCATGTTCTCAATTTTTCGAAAGAGTTAGATAGAGATATTAGTTAGTAAACAAATATTTTGTGCTAGTTAACATGTATTATATATATTATATTCATATTACCATTTTGTTGATTATATATATATATATATATATATATATATATATTTGTCTTTCGTGAACTATTTAAAGATATAATTTGAATGTGAATTCATTATTCATGATGAAATCTAACTCATGAAAATGTATAAATATCAGATGAAAATGTTGGCTATTTCAAATTTAATATCATTAGATTTAAATGTCTAAACAAAATAAAGTTAAAATGTCATTTTGGTATTTATATTTTGATTTTTTTTAAAATTTTAGTATTTATATTTTCAATTGTCTAATTTAGTTTATGTATTTTTAATAAATTTTAAATTTAGTCTCACTGCAAGTTTATTGTTGATTTTTTAAAAAAATCATTTTGTTATATGTTAGCATTTTTACTATATATCTTTAAAACATATTTACATGTTGTATTTCCTTCCATGAAAAATTATTGTTATTATTTAACCGATTTTAGTCATAATTAACTGTGGGAAGGATTAAATTTAAGATTTATTAAAAGTACAATAACTAAAACTGAACAAATTTCAAAATATAGAAAAAATAAATAAAGATTAAACCAAGACAAAATATATTGAGGTTTAAAAACAATTTTAGTCTCTATATTTTTAGATTTTGTTACTTTCGATCCTTATACTTTGATTTTGATCTTTGTAGATTCAAATTTTGATATCTTAAAAATAAAAATGAAGGGAACAAAATTATTACCTTAAAAAAGTACGATGACTAAAATAAATCGAAAATATATGAATGAAAATCAAAATTAAAATTAAAGATGCTAAAATAGTATTTATATATATATATATATATATATATATATATATATAAAGAAAATTGGCATTTAGGAGCCTAGCAAAGATTTCGACCTGATGCAATGATGGGGAGAGACATGTCTTGCGGCTGACAGGAAAGTGGGTCCCGCATGGCCCACAATAGTTGACCCTTTTCCCTATTTGTTTCCCTCCCGGTCAAACTTACCCCATCCAATCCAACCCACAATTTTACATTACCTTTTTTCATTTTTTTAAATTTTTAAAAAATCTTTTAAATTTTAATTTTTAACGTTTTTTTTTTTAATTTTAAAATTTTTAATTTTTACGTGAATTTGATCTAAATCTCAGACTATTACAATATAATTTAGTGTATAATTACATTTCAGTCTAAAGATGTTCATTTTCTCTGTCGAAAATATAGAAGAGAGTAGAGGAAAAAAAATTTGTAATGTAAACAAAATTCTTTGTCCCCTTCTTCTTCCTATTTGTTTCTTATATTATATTAAAATTTCAAATTTATTGTTGAATAATACATGAGTATATTTTAATTGAATATTTAGTTTTAGATTATATATAAATAATTTGATACAAAATTATTTCGTGCCGAGTAATTTTTTTTTTTTAAGTTTAAATTCTACATGTTGAATTAATCATTTAAAATAAGAACTTTTAGTGAAAATTAACTATTTTAATGGATCATGTTTCAATCTCGCTCCAATAGTTGAACAAAATGATTATCTAATATTTAAATTACGTCGCATAATCAATCATATACATCTATATCATTTTTGAATTCAACATACATATAATAATATTATTTTAATATTAGTCTATATTTATTTAACATAGAATTATATCCTCACTATAGTAAATCCTCAACATACCATTAAAACTGAGTTGGTAATTTACTTCATAGATTATTTGTTGTTTTTTCATCTAGGGCAAACTTCTTTCAAAACGTTTCTTTTATTATTTTAACAAATAGGAAAGTATTATGTATAATTCAACCATCATACAAATTATATTTTATATATAGAGTCAATGTTAAAATATAATTTTGTTTCCTAATATTTACAATTACCTATAAATTCTCCGACTTAGTTAATATGCTATCAGATTCAAAATTTAACTTCATTATTTAAAATTATATTTCTATAAAAACAAATAACAAAATAAATTAATCTTAACATCCACCCTAATAAAAGAATGTCCTCGATAATAACTTTTGAAAGAGAACAAATATGAATGTCTTCTTGTCATATGCCCATACTATTGCAGTTTTGACATCCTTTTAAATGTGTTCTTTTCATTTTGAAATGTGTCTTTTCCAGATAGTATTCATTCTATCATTTTGGACCAGGATTACAAATTTGGATACGACACCTGATGGCATTAATACTTCTAAGAGTGGAGACTATCCCCACAAACCAACACGGATTTTTTCAGCATGCTCTGACTTCATTCACATGCTTCCTAGGAAAATTTTCAAGAGCTCAACCAACATAGGATTGCACTAAGCCAAACACGTTTAACTTTTGATTTCTTATGATTGAGCCACTGACCTTTGTTGGTATATATAGTAACTTTCAATTGTTTTAAGCCTTTATTAACCGTACTTTCACATTCTCAAGATCTCTCTCATTTGACTGTGATCTTTGTTTATTCATGTCCCTCCTAGTTTAGGGGGTTATATTAGATGAAGGAGTTGTTTATGTATTTATAAAAAAAAAAGAGTAAACAAAATCCTCCTAAATTTAATTTGATTACGTGAGGTATAATATACGTTAAGAAACAAAATGTATAGTTTAATTGAAATACTTTTATGCCAACCTGAAGAAGGTAGTTATAATTCCACTTCTTCTTTAAGTACTTTTGTGAATATCTACTTTTTCAACCACACTTTAATGATGAGTGATGACTAATTAAGGATTAAGAATTTAATCTCATCTACCCAATTGCCTACCACACTTCTATTTGAATGAAGGGGAAGGGAGAGATTATGCTAATGAGAATCATCTTAGTATTATTTTAAATAAAGATATTTTGATAGTTTAAGAAAGGAATAAATGAGACATTTTAATTTGAAGAGAATGTAGATATTTATAATTTGTGTAGAAAGTTTGATGCCTTTATGACCTTATATTTTAATTTAGTGGAGAGGCCAATTTTAAAATTATATGATACCATAATAAGTGGAAGTTAGTGGGATTATCATTATTGAAAATTAATTGGTATCATAAGTGCTCTTCATACACATTCATAAAGCCCTCCATTTTGGTAATTATTATAAATAAATAAAATTCCTTTCCACATGTATTGAGTAAAAAAGATGATACTTATACCATGATTATTGAGTTATATCATCATAAAAGAGAAGACATTAAATTCTTGTAAACGATAGATATTGAAAGGTTAAAATAACATTTTCTATCCTATACTTTTGAGATTTTTTTCCTCTATTTTTAATGGTGTATTTTTAAATATCTAATTTTAGTCTGGTACTTTTTATAAATCTTAAATTTACTTTCTACTACTAGTTTATAGTTGTTGTTTTTTTTTTTTTAATTTTTTTTAAAAAAAGCTTTTAATTTTTAGAGAGGTTATTTTAGATGATGAAACTGTTGAAAATATTTATAAATAATAGCAAAATATCACAATCTATCTGCGATAGACTGCGTTAAGTTTTTCTATATTTGAAAACAACTCTAATTATTATTATTATTATTATTATTATTATTATTATTATTATTATTATTATAAACTTTCAAAACATATTCACATATTATATTTTATTGTAGAAAAGTTATTAATATTATTTAACCAATTTTGATGAAATATAACTTCGAGAGATTAAATTTAAGATTTATTGAAAATATATAGACTAAAATTAAATATTTGAAAATATATATAAAAAAATAATTGAACAAAACTCTAATACAAAAATCAAGATAGTGTTTTTAACCTATATTGAAATTATTTGTTTTCAATTTTTCACAATAAGCTTCAACCATAATGATCTTTTTCTCAATGCTCTATTTTTATAAACTGAATTAATGCACTCAAATTTTTTTACAAACTTTGTTCAACGTACAAAATGCTTTTCTATTATAGCAAAATGATAATAAAATATAGCAAAATATATTTTAAGATTTTTTTTTAAAAAAATATAGTAAAATGAATCAAACTATTTACAAATATAAAAAAATTTCACCGTCTATTTGTAATAGACTACGATAGACTTCTATTGCTTGAGTGATAGACTGTGATTCCACCGGCAAACAATAAAAGTTTATCGTAGTTTATTGCTGATAGATAGTGAAATTTTTCCATAATTGTAAATAGTTTGATATTTTTTTTATTTATAATAATATTCTTTTTTATTATCAATTTGTTATTTTTTTTAATTTCTGACTTTTAGTCAAATTTTAGAAACAAAAGAGGATTATTTTAGATTATCCAGCAGGCATTTTAAAACAATATAGAAGAACTATTGATTAATACCTGTAAACATTGAAGTTATATACATTACAACTCCACACTGAATTAATTTAAACTTTTTATGGTGATTTATAGCTATTCTATTACTTGATTCCATTTAAAATCAGGTAAAATCATCAAAATAAAATTCTTTTTATCCAAATCCCACCAAAGTAGCAAGAAAATTTATCATGTAAGTTTTCTTTTCTAAGTAAGAGAACAATAGAAAAAGAAAGGCAAATGAAAAAACTTTCAAATTCAATAAAAACCCAATATTATAATATTGATTTTCAAATTTCTCTTATTGACACTAATCCTGTATTTAAAGAAGAAGTCACATATGAGAGTTATGCGAAACAAAATTCTAATGAAATGTCTAAACTAATTCACTAATAAAACTCTAGTCTTGTTCGATAATTATTTATTTTAAAATTTTGAAAATTGTGCTTGTTCCACACAATTTCTTAACCACCATGTTATCTATGTAAACATATGAATACTTAGCCAAACTTCAAAAACAAAAACAAGTTTTTTAAAACAAATTTTTTTAATTTTAAAATTTGGCTTGAATTTTGAAAATACTCCTATAATGTAAACAACAAAATACACTAATCAATAATATATGGAAGTGGTCACTATAGACATAATTTTCAAAAATTATAAAAAAAAATAAATAAAATAGCTACTAATCAAAATTTAAGATTTAAATGGATAGATTTATTAATTTTATTTAGGGACGATGTCAATTATAAATATGATTGGGATGCATTGAAATGAGTTAAAAACCGTGAATAAAAAATTGCTAGTAAAAAAAAAAAAAAAAAAGATTGTGAATAAGAATTGAAAAGACCTGGGAATAAAGGGATTCAATCATATGAATTTGAAAAGAGAATTTTAAGATAATGGGTGTCACACGGTCTAGAAAGAGAGAGTATAAAGTTAATAAAAATTAGACACTTTTCTTTGCCTTGACTCTTTCAACCTTATCTCTACTTGAAAATTTTGAACTTCCATTAATAGATAATGCTTTTATATTTTTTTAATGGTCTAAAATAATCCCATCTGAATAATTCTATAGCATCAGCGCACAATTTAAGCACTGCTCTTAACTTTTGAGTATTTTATTTATTAAAAAGGACTTAAAAATAAATATCAACTTATATTTCTCAACTTTGAATGATGTATCAATTTAAACCTAAATTAAAAATTTAACCAATTTAAACTTGAAAACTTATAGTTGTATTAATTTACACCCTCTATTATGTTCTATTTGAAAAAGCCTTATGTAGAACTTATAATTGTATCAATTAAATATAAATGATTTTCAAAGGTAATTATAATGAATGATCTAAATTGATGGACTAATAAAAATTTAAGAGTTTAGTTTATAAGTTCCACAAGATATTGGTTGAATAAAATTTAGAGAAAAGTGTAAAGTGATACACTTATGAATGTTCAAGGTTTAAATTAAAACAATTATCAATTCAAAATTCTAATCGATAAAATATCAAATTTTATGGGTATAAATTGATATTTGTAAAAAATAAAAATAAAAAATTGAAAATTGTTATATTTATATCCCAAAATTGTTACTCTTTCATGAAAAATTCGGCCAGAATCACTTCGGTAAAAGGTATTTTTCCCCCTTTTGCAGTATTTATAGTAGATGAAATACTGTGTTATCCAGAAGATTCAAACCAATTTTAAAATAAGAGGGGAAGAAAGCTGATTTTTTTTTTCCTTCCTACGAAAATTTCAAGAATTAAAAGGGAAACATAATTTAAAGGCATTTTGCGAATAGGATCTTCCACATCAACCTTGGTAGAATATAAAATTAATAAGTTGGTCCTTTCTTTTTTTTTTTTGTTTTGATTCACTACGTTGCTTGTATTTTCAATTTTAAATTATTTTGATCCTTAAATTTTCAAATTTGGTTCATTTTGATATTTGAACTTTTAAAAAGTGGCTATTTTAGTGGTCACTTAATAATGGAATGAAATGCAAATGAATTAAATGTTTACTTTTTAAAAAAACAAAGACCAAAATAAACAAAACTTAAAATTATAGAGTCGAAAATGGACATTTTAAAAATATAGGGACCAAAATAAGTATAGAGACCAAATAGTATTTAACCTAAGAAACAAAAATAAGTATAGAGACCAATTTTGATGATCCCTAGTCTTATTGGATTTATGTTTCCAATATAGCTTTACTACACTGTAATTTGAACATTAGTCTCTTTCATTTCATCAAGTATTGTTTCCATTTTTTTTTAAAAAATAATAATAAGTATAGAGTACCTACGGGGACATCCAATAATAATAACAAGTATAGAGACCAAATAGTATTTAACCTAAGAAACAAAAGAACAAAAAAGATGTCTAATTTTGCATAATAACAAAATTAAACCTAAATTACAAGTTTAACTCCTATATAATCTTAAACACTTCATTATCATGTATGTATGAACATTTTTCATTTTGTATCTTAGATGCAATCAATAATAATACTCCTTAATACCCCCACCCCCAGTAAAAGCTTAATATTGGACCTACTAGCATGAGATCTCACCCCACTAGCAAAGGTATACAAACTTCACTTTGACAAGGGGAAAAAGAGGAGGAAAAAAAAATGTTTGAATTTCTTTAGAAGATAATGAGACACATGAATTTAAACCCTTTTCTTTCCATCCTTTTAATAAAGTGGTCCAACAAAAGGAAAAAAGTGGTGGTTTGGGATTTTAGTATGATCCTATTACAGATGTTGGAGGGTTTCTTGCTACCCTTTGAATCTACCCCCTAACCTTCCAATATCATTGGATTGGATTTTAAAAAAAACTTTGAAGTAATCTAATCCTGTCTCCCTAAATTGGAAAAATTACCTACAAGTTGAAAAACTTTTTAGTTTTGTATTTATTTGCATAAGTACATTGCTATTGAAAGAAAACTCTTACTCTGGTCAGACATGCCAAACATGGGTGATCATAGATTTAGTTGGGTTAGATCAGGAGTCATTTCAAACTCAAGTAAAACGAGATTGTAGAACAAAGTAAGCATAACCTCTTGAGATCGGAGATTCAAATTTCCATAACCCACTTATTTTCCTAAAACAAATAATGAGGTTGTAAATTGTGGACAATCTCTAGACCCTTTATTTTCTGCAACTCTTCCTGTAACTTGGCTAGCTGCTCCCCTTGTTTTCTTTCAACCATTTTTCCATTTCAGTTCTGGCTTTAGGGGAAGGAAGGGCTGGCTGTGGCCTGTTAAATTCAAAAGGCTGTCCTGGATCGGGAGAGTCTTCAGCATATTGGTCACAATCATCAAAGACCTGAACCGGAGGTGTTTGAGGTGCAGTAGAAGGACCTGAACCCAATAAAGTTCCAACGATGTTATTAAGGGAGGCTTTTCAAAAGGCTTGTTAAAGAAATGCTATTCACCTTTGAAGAGCACTTTTAGGGAGTGTTTGGAATGTTGAATTGGCTCTTATAGTCAATAGTTATCTTAGTCTATAGGTTATAATAGTTTGTAGGTCATAATGGTCTATGTTTAGGTTACAAATTATTTTAGTATGGGTAGGAAATAGTAAATACGGTAACAAAGAGGGAAAGAAAGGATGAATAGAAAGTAGTTAATGGTAGGTTATAATTGTTGGAAATAACAACTATTATAATAGAGCCTCAAACATGAGATGGGTTGTAACTTGAAGTTGGTGCCCCAAGCACCTTTTTAGTTATAATCCAATATGGTGAGAACTTGATACCAGAATTTAGTTGTTGATAATGAGACCAAGAGCAATAAAATGCAGCCTTGGAAAGTGGGGAAGTGATCTGAAATATAAACAATAACATGTTAATAATCATCTGTGTGAAAGGAATCTTCAGAGTGCAGCTCACACTGAGTAGCCAGTAGCCCTACATGGATAACAAACTCAACATGGGAAGGAGACGTTATCTGCCCTAGTAAAGAACAAAGTGTGGTGGTGTTTTTGCTTGGCCAGTGCAGTCAAGAAGATTGAATTTGACAGTGATTGCCAGTGCCACAGCTTTCTTCAATCTTCACACAATCACATGCTAAAAAAGAAAAAGATGTGTACTCTTGGGGAACAGATTCCTAGATTTGAACCAAAGGTGAAAGAAATAAAGTTGAAGAGTGGTTTTTCTGCCTGCCTCAAGACTATACAGATGAGTTTTTGTCTTAAGAATTTTGAATTTGGATCATTAATATCCATACCAACTGCTCTACACTTCAACTAAACACATGTAACAATTGTTTACCATAACCATATTCGATGTTTAAAAACGTTGAAGGATGTACAACTACAACCATTTGAACCCATGAACTAAAATCTTATGCCAACCTGAGCATGACTCAACTGGTTATAACATGATATCTCGAAAAAAAGGTTAAATATTTGAATTCTCACCCCCTCTTTAAAAGAATGCTAAAAATTTCTGAGATTACATTGTTCTATTGAGTATTGACCATTGGACAGACCAATACATTTTGTTGCCAATGAAAAGGATGAGAATGAGGCACTAGGTAGACCCTAGTATTCAAGACATGAGATCTTATGCATGGATTGATTCTATGAGAGAATTAATTACAATGTTGAGAAATATTTTCCACGTTTTATAAAGTGCCAGCAACTGCAAAATTATACATCAGAACATCTTTTGAACAGGATAAGGCATTATAATTATTCAGTATTTTTTCCCAATCAATTTGATCAACTCTAGAACAGAGCTAGAATAAATTTTCAAATATCTTAAAATAGATTTTACTTGCTTGAAAAAAATTTAAAATTGTTTTCAATAAGGCTTGACTCTAAAGGTGAAAAAGTCACTTTGAAATTTTTAAAGGCGCCTCAAAGCATTTTCTACTATAACAAGCCATGTTCAGCTCCATCATAAGAAAGATTTGAGCTTTAATTAATTGAAACAAATCGCAGAAAGACATCCCAAAAGCAACTAACCAAGGTGTCTTATATGCAGATTTGAAGAGAAAGCTAAATAGTGATGGTGGGATCGTCTTGGTATCCTAAAGCATTGTGAAAGAAACATCTTAATATGGATGCATTCAAGTGGTTGTCTAGTGGTTCAATGTGCAAAATCTGAAATCAAGAGGCACAAGAAAGCAAAATTCGCCAACTTCAAACAATCAACTTAATAAATTACTCAGTCACAGTTGGTTTTCTAATAGAAGTTGGATAATCAAATAGAATATAATCGGCTTATACTCAACAATAATGAATACACTACCTACAAGATTGTGTTTTATAATAAAGTAGTCAAGTCGAATAATGAAAGATATGAACAATTAACAGGGTCTAGATAATTGAAATAGAGAAGAGAATCCTCTCTTTGTTTATATGGCAGCAGGATAATACTCAAATAAAAAGCTGACAAGATCTTGAAATCTTGTATTACCGTTAATTTATATCTCATAGGACCATTCCATATTTATGTATTCTTTAATGGATTAACCTGTGCTCTTATGTACATTTCTTAAATTACTAATATTACTATTAATTTAGAGGCTATCCAGACTAGTTTACCCATACTTTGACTAATCTCAAAAGACAGCCACCTAACTTTGAAACATTTGATTGTGACACAAACCTTGTAGAATTTTAATACCCTAACTAGGTGGTGTCACAAATGACCACCATGAAGTCTCAACCATTCTTTCAAAGTGTTTTAACTTTTTTTTACTTGCGCAAATAACCATTAGGTCAACTTATAACGGTTAATTTCTTAAATTACTTTGAACTAAAATAAAGTATTGGCACAAGATGTTAACGGAGCATAGGAGCAAATCAGTATGATCTTGTGAACATGTTCATCATTAAAGAAGAAAAACATGTATTACAGTCGAACTGCACACCAAAATTTTTTAAGAAGAATGGGACGGCATATGGTAAATTTACTCCATGACTTTTAATAATCTATTCTGAAAAAAGCAAGACGAGGAAGATTAACTAAATAATTATTAAGTAAAGATTATAATTCATAAATGTTTAGAGAAGTACGAGAAACCTATCCATGCAGTAGTCAATGTGAAGTCATTGCTTCCTCCCCCTTCCTTTCTTGGTTGGCTGAGCATCAACCTGGTCTTTGCCCGTCACTTCTGATATATCCACTTCACAAAAGAGAAAAGGCAAAAATATATGAGAACTCTAATTAGTAGAACTGAGTGCACATTAAATTTAGATGTTGAAGAATTGCTGGGAAAATAAAAAATCATATAGATTAAGAAAGATGGTCCATGAATGCTAGGGGTGCATATTTAGATCATAGGTTGTGTGAGAATTCCATGCACACCGTGAACCATTTTAGGCAATATAAAAAAGTTAGCAAGCACGTCTATATTCATTCATGGGTCAAACGGCATTCAGAAGGGAAGTGAACTCATCCTTCAAGTGCTGAAATCATCATGGAACTAATTTACAAGTTGCTGCAATTTAAGGATATGGAACTTTCATGCAATTAGAGAATACATAGTTTCTATTCCATTCATTCATATAGAGAACGAGAATTCAAATTTTAACAAAATTTTAGTACAAAATCATGTCACTAGCAAGTGATTCTCTATTATTGAACACAGTATTCGGATGCTTCATTGGTCAACATAAATTCAAAGCAAAATACCATCAGGGCCCCGGGACATCAGAGTGAAGAATATGTTGTTGAGTTTTTCCATCTTCTTCGCATCCTGTGCCTGGTCAGTCTTGAACTTAAGACACTGGAAAACAGGGAGAAAAAAAAAAAGGAAGAGAAAATTAGTAGACCTAACACATCTAGAAAGATAAGCCTATTATTCCGATATTGATATTGTTATGATTTGACATATGCCCTTAAGCAAGTTTTGGTTAATTTCCAGAGTGTTCATTTCAATAGAAGATCAATAACTTCTCCAGGTTTGTCATTGCTGATATACAGAAAAATCTCCATGCAAGCAAGCATCAATATATGAATATCACCAATCAGATTCTCAGTTGATATTTTGTACCCATGCATCTTGCACTGATTAGTTCTCACTTTTCCATGTGAGAAAGAAACACTCCCACATCCTAATCCTCCTTAGAATGATTATGAAACATATATGACACGAAAAGAGTCGATGAAAATTTTGGTTTGAATTAGTGGTTAGGTTTAAGACCTGATTTCTAAATTGCTACTTGATGGTTTGTGGTTACATAAAAATAGGGGCATCCTTTAATGAGATGCACCAAATTCAACTACTGTCTACATGAAACTTTAAAGAATAATAGAGCGGAGAAGCATATCACAAAGTCTACATATATATTAGATACACGTTCATCAAAGACTCAACACGCTTCTTCAAACATTGGCGTTTAACATTCATAAGGCTACGAATTTGCCACATAAAACACAGAACCAAGCATACGGTTGAAAGTCAATAATCGAAATTCCCATCCTGATCACTAACCAGAAAAAACACATGATGTTAATCAATATCCCAACAAAAAATTCCTTACCTCACGGTCATCGGTGACCTTAAGAACCAGTTTCCCATCGCAGTGTCGATACTTTATGTTATACCTCGTCTAAATTTTCAGTAGGAGGCAAAAAAAAAAAAAAAAAAAAAAAAANGTAAAAGAATTATAATGAATTATTTTTCGTTTCATTATTAAAATTTAATTTAAAGTTCAGTTCACAATTATCTTAAATTAATAAATAGACATTAAAGACAAAAACCGAAAGTAAGCCTTTGATGAAAAACCAAGATTAAAAAAAAAAATGTAAAATTTGAAACATAAGAATCAAATGAAAACAAAACTGAAATCTCAAAAGCAAAATTGTAATATTATCAAACCTAAAAATTCAATGTAATCAAAATCAAAACTAAAGGTATAACATCATAAAATCTATTAATGAAATATCTAGAGACGAAATAGAAACTTGAAAGAAGGAGGAAAAAAAAAAAAAAAAAAAAAAAACAGCGATCGCAGTTAGAATGGATCAAAAAAACAAAAAACGATGCAATAAACATAACATATGAGTACACTGCAAGTTCGCAATCGCGGATAATGTTTACACAGAAACCAAATTAGGCAGTTTGATGAATTCGAACGCGTTTTACAATTCATTTCATTCAAGTCGGCGGCGCTGATTTCAAGAGTTAAAAATGCAATTGGAGAATGACTATACAACAATGCGATCTAATTTCTCAACTGTGGTGTTAATTTCTGAGAATTCAAACAGAAAACAATATCTAGGGAATCGGATTTCGAAGTAAAAACTTACGGAGTTGGGATCGGAACGGAACAATTGCACAGAACGCTCGACAAATTCATCCCACGAAGCTATGTAGACCATGGCTGTGCGGCAGAAGCGAAAAAGATGGAGAGCTTGGGAATTTTAGCGAGCGTGCGAAATCCTGGTTTCTTTTAGAGTGACTAGGACGGGCGCGAAGCTAAAGAAGCACAAATAAATATTTTTGTACGGATAAATTTAATTTTTTGGAAAAATTAAATTTGACTCACCCCCAACAAAAAAAAGGTTCCTAATTTATTTTATGGAATTATAGTCTTATTTTCTTTAATACGAGTGAGTCTAATTGTATGATTGTTAAGAGAAATCTGCCCACTTATGAATTGACATCTGGTCAAGCTGTAAATTATAATAAGTCTATGTTTATGAGGAACACAGGTAGAGAAATGCAGGAAATTACTCTTAGGAGTTAGGGGTGGTCCAAACAAATGCTTTGGGAAGATACCTAAGCTTCCCATCTCAGGTGTAAACGAGCTATCTTCTTATCGATAAAGGATCATATGTGGAAAGTTCTACAATATTGGAAGGAAAAATTTTTTTTTAGCCAGAGGAAGGAGGTGCTCATCAAGGCAAGGACACATGGTCATCTCTAGACAACTTGGCCTAGCTACATGAGCATGGAAGATCAGCAGATGTTTGATTGCTTTTTGTGGCTATGTGGCAGTTGTGGTCTTTACACAATCAGGTGATGTTTCATGGCAGCGGTGTTTTAGTTCCTTTGCTTGTGGACTCCATTCAAGGCTTTGTTGAAGAGTTCGTGGGGCTTGGGCAAGGGATGGTGGAAGCAGTTCAACAAGTTGCATACGAGAGCTGTGGATCTTCCCAAATGGCTTTGCCCCCCTCCTCAAGTTATGTTGTTATCATGTGGCGTTGGGTGGAGACAGGATGTTAGGTGGGGGCTTTGGGTTGGTTCCTTTGAGACCATGAGGGGGAGCTTTAAGGTGTAGAATGCTGGTACGTTTGTGGAAAGTATGATCCATTATTATTGGAGGTGTGGGCCATTGCAGATGGATGAAGGATTATTGCATGCAAGGTTTCCATACGATTATTGTGGAATGTGATAGCCTCAAAGCAATAAGATTGATGAAGGCAGAGGGGACAATTTAGTGAGAGCAATATGACTAATACTTGATGTTAGTGTAGGCATTGATGTGTCGATCGGTCACATAATATAGTTACAGATGGTTTAGTCTCATGGGCAATTAGTGAGGTTTGTACTCAAGAGTGGTGGGATAATTTTTCCATTTGGATTCGTCACTTTTCTAAGGCAGATTTTTGTCTTTTTAGTTCTTCTCAATTTGGTTCTAGTCATATTTCTTTTTTTTTTTTAAAAAAAAAAGGTTTCTTAAACTTTTAGTGGCATCATCAATCTTCATTCAAATTATCGTTTTCTTCTCTCACTCTAGTTCTAGTTCTAGCTCACTTTCTAGCTCTTGCTTCATTTCTTACGTACTTTCTAGCACACTTTTCTAGCTCTTGTTTAGGTCTTGCTTACTTTCACGCTATTACCATCTATATTTAGTTTGTTTGGCGTTTGAAAAAACTTCGTTTGTAGCTATCGATTCCCGTACGTTATCAGAGGAAGAAAAAAGAATTCAATTTATTGTTTTTGTTGCTGTTGCCATTGGAGGTGAAATACAGGAATGGAGTGTTGCTGTTAAAGATGAAATACAAAGAAGGGATTTAGAGAAAAAAGACAAGAGGAAGAAGAGAGGATGAGAGATTTTGAGAGAGAAATAAAACAAGATTGAAAGAGAAAGGAAGGAAATAAAATATTAAAAAGAAGTTTGAAAGGAGATATAAAACCTTATTTTACATTTTGGCCCAATTCTCTGAGTTAATTTATCAAATGATCCTACAAATAGGATAACCCACCACTTCACTCTTTTACTTTAATGCAAAATACACTTTTGGTCCTAATGTTTGAAGTTGATATTTATTTGGTCCTTATGTTTAAAAGAGACAATTTAGTTCCTCACCTTTGTAAAATAATTCAAAATGGTTCCTGGTTTAACTTTAACCTAATCTAACGGAAGTTGAATTGTTATTTGATGGATTGACACATCATTTTGTATGATTGTGGTAAATATTCTAAAAAGTAATTCAAATATTATACCTCTAGGTGCTTATATATAAAAAAGTAAAAGAATACAATAACTTCTCCTCTACAATGTCTCCTTTCTTCCCAACCTAATTCACATCTTTTTGTACATCTAGTTGCCAACCTTCTTAGCATGTTGATGTAAGACTCAAGATGCGTGCGTAAAATATGAAACCCGTGGAAGAAAAAAATAGTTTTATGTCTAAGTGCAAGTGCATAGTGTCAACATGTAATATTAGGAAGTATTCCAAGTATCGTACCCAAGGGAATGGATGTAACATAAGTTCTGAGCATGAGCAAGATTTTCCTTAAGAATGCAATTGTAAAGCAGCTGAAAAGATATTTGGGAGATAGCTGTGTTTTTTAAAAAACAAGATAAAAGATCAAGAAAATAGAGGAGAAACTCAAATATGTGCATACCATTTGGTTAGAGAATGTCACATTTCATGCAATTGCAAATTTGATTCCACCTTTAGCACGGCGAACAATTCAACATCTATTTGGCCTTCTATGAAGTATATTTAGGAGTCTAAGCCATTAGACATATATGTCTATGCTTAATGAGAATTTATATCAGTAAGAACATAATTTAGGGTCCAAAAAAATTCGATCTATGTCTAGGGTAGAAAATAAAGGGTTTTGTCTAAACTCTTTTCCTAGATCGCTTTTATGAAAACCAAGTTTACCTAATCCTTCCAGTAGTAGACTTAAACTTTTGTATACCAATCTAGATGATCAATCTAGACTAATAATAGAAATAAAATCAATAAAATCAAACCAAGCTACAGAGAGAGAGAGAGCAAAGTTAATTAGGTTTATGCAATTCCAGTGTTGAGAATTTGGAAAGTTATAATTGCATAGTCTGTAATTGTGCTATCTCTATCTCTATCTTTCTGCTATGCATATGAGATTTTGTGCAAGAATCAGTGTAGGTTGTGGAATGTTAACTAGATTCCTTTGTTGGTTTCCTCCTTACTAAGGTCGGAATGATTTAAGGTTCTTCAATAAGTGGATTCATTATAGAGCCCTGTAAAACAATTTCTTCATGAATTTCCTTTGTAGTCTCATACACTTGTGAAAAAATCTCTCTATCTCAAGATCTAGCTCAAAGTTGCAAGATGCTTTGGGTATACACCAAACATAATCTGCAAAGAAAATTACAATCTGATCCAAATCTATTGCAAAAATACAATTTTGTTAAAAATTTCGTTCTCCAGCAATGATGCCAAAAACTTGATGAGTGCAACCAATACTTAGCCCTGTTTTGTGTAGTCCTATAAACAATAGATGGTCTTTGTGAAGGGATTGAATCCCGCAACGGAAGTGTTTAATCGCTTTTGTTTCGATTTTAGAAAGATCAAAATTACAGAAAATTAAAAGAAAAATTATAGAACTTATCATGTCGTACATAGTACAGGTTAAGCATAAATTAAGTTTAGATGAAAAGGTTATTACCTTTGAAGACTATTCTTCGCTTCACCAATACTTTTCCAATCGATCAAATTCTTTTCTTTCTTCGTTGGGAATGCCTCCAAAATGTCTTCCTCACTATGTCTCTTGACAAGAAGACACTTGTGGGCTTGTTTATTGAAAGAGAAAAGGGAAGGGAGAAGAGACCTGACAGAGAATTTTTCTTTTTTAGCTTCTTGAGGGAAAAAATGAAAGTTTTTGAATTGTAGAGCCCCATAACGTTTATGTAACCCCTCCCTCAAATATACAGCTTACATATTTTAACGTGGGAGAAAAAATAACTCCTCACTTCTCACTACACATCATAATAAGGAAGTTAATCCTATTTAATTAATTAATTAATTAAATTAGGCTAATTGTTATAAATGACAAAACTATTGAAAATATTTACAAATATAACAAAATGTCATTATCTATCTGTGAAGTCAACTATCAGTGAAATGAGTATAGGCATTTAGAACTATTATCCAAACTTCGAGGTCTAAAAGTGCTCATTATCAAACCTCATGGACCAAATAAACACCTACCTAAAACATAAGGGACCAAAAGTGTATTTTTTCAGGTTTTTCGGCTTTTTCTTGCACCCCTACTCAAAGGTAAAATTATAATATTTTAAAACTTAGAGACTAAATCGAAACCAAACTCAAAACTTAAGAACTAAATATGTTACTTTTTAAAAACTAAGGACCAAATAAAAAGTACACCCAAAATGCAAGACCAAGGTTTAAGGTGTTGATGTCAACGAGAATATCGATGTCTTAATTTTACAGAAATTTCAATGTAAATATCGATGAATATTGATTTCGATGGATATTTCTGGAAAATTATAAAAACGAAAAATTCAAAAAATAAAGGAAAATTATTTTAGATGTCAAAACTGTTGAAATAATAGCAAAATATCACAATCTATCTGCAATAGACTGCAATACCATCTGTGTCTATCTATGTTATGAGAGACACATATAGTAGTATATCGTGATCTATTGTAGATAAATATAAAAATTTTGCAATATTTATAAATAATTTTGTTCTTTTTCCTATATTTGAAAACAACCCTAAAAATAAACTCAAATTACCAAATAAACTTTTTAAAATTTTTTTTTAAACAAGCTTATATGTTTGTTATTTATATTATATTTACACTAATGACATTTTGTTGCTTATTTTTTATGCTTCACAAATTTTTTTACGATGTAGTAAAAATATTGATTCACCTTTTATATCGATATTAAATCTATAAAAATATAAAATGTGGACGAAAATTTAATATTATGCGCAGGACATAAAGATATTTTTCTAAATTTAAAGATTAATTGAGCAACCTTAGATTTGATTGAGGCAAAAAGGCAATAATGGAATATGCAATAGGAAAGTCGGGCCTATTTTACACAGTCATCATGGTCATGGTTTATGGCCATGGCCGCAGCGGTGACAGCATAAAACCCCAACTCTTCTTCTTTTTACTATCACTATCAGCTCAACTCTGGCTGGCTCCATTTTCTCTCTCCAAAACCCATTTCATTTCTCTCTCCAAAAGCCCATCTTCTTCATTTCTCTCCTTTCCCACGCTTAATTTGCAACTGGGGTTTCTTACAGCTTCTCCAATGTCCTCTGTTCATGACTTCACTGAAACTTCCATTCTATCACGCGCCAGAGCCGCCTCCGATTCCGTTTACGCCACTTTACGGCCATGGCGGGAGCTTCTTCAGCCGTTATCGTCCTTTACACGCCCTTCATCCGTTAGCGAGGCGACCATTCGGTGTAAGCGTAATCTGAAGTACTTTCGTGTTAATTACACTCTCATCGTTCTGCTCATTCTCTTTCTCAGCCTCCTCTGGCACCCTGTTTCGTTGATTGTGTTCTTGATCGTGTTCGTTGCGTGGTTCTTCCTTTATTTTTTCCGGGACGAGCCCTTGAAGGTGTTTAATCGTGTTGTTGATGATCGAGTTGTATTGGCTCTGCTTGGATTGGTCACAATTGTCGCTTTGGTGTTGACGGATGTGTCGTTGAATGTATTGATTTCGATTTTGATTGGGGTTTTTCTTGTTTTGATACATGCCGCTTTTAGGGTTACAGATGATTTGTATATTGATGAACAAGAAGTCGCCGATGGAGGATTGCTTTCGGTTGTCGGCAGTCCGACTCGTACAGGGTATAGCCGAGTCTAGATAAATCACTGGTCATTTGGCTAGGTTATGAAATATGAATGATCATCTCGCTTCGTCTGATCCAAGTTCTTCGTGCCACAATTTGAAATTCGAATCGGCATTAGAGATCAAGCTTCTCTCTAGCCTTCACTTGGTGATCCGGTTTGATATCACTGATTGTTTCAGCAATGATTTTTTTCAATTACCCCTTAAGTTTCAGGGTTCTGCTTTTGTAAGGTTTGTTCAAAATGTTTGAACGTGTAGTTTTAGTTGATAGTAGCGATATATAAAGTTTTGCTAGGTTAAATCCTGGATTTTATCCCAACGCTACTCCTATGTGGGTGTGATTTTTAAGGAAGGGGGTTGCAATGTTTTGGGTTTGGTGTGTTCTTTACATCTGGAAAGAAGAAATGGCAAATAGTGGATCTCAATTTTGGTTTTAAATGTTCTGTTAAGGTATACTCTATCCTCCATTTCATGCTGTTTCTGTGGTGTTCTTTCTCTTCATCGTCTTGGAAACTTTCTGGGTATATTTGTAGATTCATATAAACTATAATGGTATATATTGCTTCTCATTATTTGCTCTGAATTGTATGTTGTGGGTTTTGATGATTCAAATTGATAGTGAAGAGTAGGAGTTGGATAGCATTAGCTGAGTGTTTTCAAATTCTTGAAGGTATGATGCTGAGATTTTATCCGTGTACTCTAGGATGTTATGCTCTGTATTAGTTTTGTTTCTTAGCTTTTGAAATGCTCTAGTTTGACATTTATTGATTAAATATTCAGCTTTGTCATAATGTAGATCTGTTTGTAAGTTTTGATGTGGATTAGAAGGGGAAGTATGTATGGGATGGCCCAGCATAGTAGCTGTATCATCTAGCATTTATCTTTTTTTCTCTTTTCTTAGTAGAACTTCTGCTTCACTTTCCAAATGGTTCCACTTTATGCATCTTCCTGATTCCCATGTGACAAAAGTTAAAAGTGATGGTTATTTAGTTGTATAGTGCCTATGCTTTTATCAGGGATCCCAAGTGAAGGTGCTTGAATTTATAGCTGGTTTTCACATGGCGATTAGGTCTCGTTTCTAATGCCGCATAGGCAACTTGTATGAAAGCAGGTGAACTGTGAATGCTTTGTGGGACAACAATGAAGGTTTTTCATTACATTTCAGACTCTTAGGTCCAAGGATTTTTCATTACATTTTCACGTCCTTGCTGCATCCTACGATATAACTGGTTTTTGTTTAATGATTAGAGTCGTTTTTTTTATTTGATATTGGTTACTTTCGGATGGGAGATGATAAGGTGGTCCAAGAGGTGGAATTTTAGGTTTGTTTACTAGAGTTTGTTGTTTCTTTTTGCTAGTTTAGTTCTTGCTTTTGTCTTGCTTATATTGGAGTTAAAATCAACAGCCGCTAGACATATGAAAATTTTCTTGCTCACCAATTCATGCTGAGTTGTGACTTAAATTCAGAGAATTTGTTGTGTTGTTTTTCACTTGCCAGAACTTTGAAATTGTATTTGCTCATTCTTAGCTGTGTTCATGTTTGAGTGTTTATGATGTTTTATTTGTCTTTTACCTTCTCTGATCTATTCCTTGAGCTTGTCTTCTACTTTGGCTGAGAAGGAGTAATTTCTTGGCTGCTAGTCAGTTGGACTGCAGCTATTTTTTGCAGCCTGGTCACACGGTGCCACGTGGCAAGCTGTTGTTTTATTTTTTCTTTTTTTTCTTTCTATTGTAATTGGTTAGGCTGAAAAAAAAAATGGTTGCAGCTCTACTAGCAGTCAAGTATTAGTAAGTTTGGAAGAAGAAAGGTATTCTTTTTCCTTTCCTTTCTCAATAATTCTTTCATGAGGCAAGTATGGTAAGAGTTAAGTTATAGAAAAAAAGAGGGATGGAAATTTCGGTGTGGAAGGCTAAAAAGTTAGCATGTGATTCTGTAATAACTGATGCAGAAATAGGAAGAGTTTCTTTTTTCTTTGAAGAATAAATAGGAAGACTACTCCATATTCTTCTATCTGTTTCTTCTCTCTAGTTGCTTGATACTTTATCCTTTTTTTTCCTTTATAAATTTATCCCTATCTTTTGGGATAGTTTTCGTTTCTTCTTTGTGGGGATATTTTGGCCTAGCAAAGCAATTGTAATAACATTGTTTGCACGATGATAAAATGGTAAAATTGATAATTGTATTCTACTAACTAATGTGCTGGGGTGGTAGTTTGTTTGCTTTTCTCGATATTTGACCGATTGAAACCAAATCAAATCATCGGTTTTATAAATAGTGAACTAGACCAATGTTCAATAAAGGACAAAATCAATGGTTTGAGTTTCGATTTTTAGCTCAATTGGGTTTCTTTTGCATCTTTCTTCTTTTTTTTTCTTTTTAAATTTTATTTTGGTTTTTGTTTTGAGTTACGCATTTTTTGTTTTTCTAAAATTAAAATATGGACTATTTTTTTTTTTAATTAAAATTGTGCATTTTTTCTTTTCTTTTAGATAGTGATTGTTTCTTTTTTCCTCTAAATAGCAAACATATATGCTTTAATAATTGAGCCTTTTTTAAAACAACGAACATACATGCACAATAATATATAAAAAGTAATAAGTGTATTCCTTCTTCTTGCTTATGATATAATTTTAAAATAATTATTATTTTCATGTTGTCACCCGTGAAATTGAAATTATAAATATGGTTGAACAGTCAGATATTGGATTTTAAATCTGTTATTACTCCACACATTGTGAAAACAAAAATAAAAAGGCGGTGTTGTTAAAGCAATGTATTTATAAAATTTGGACCAAATCCGTTAAGATTTGGGATGTGCAAAAATGGAAATAAGGAGCCTGAAAATCTGACACGTTTCCTACTTTCTTGCCTCTACAAAATCTTCTCATCTGTTTCCTCAAACAAATCAACTAAAATTTGGACTATTTTGCTTTAAATTTTCAATTCCATTATTTTCTATTGTATCCGTAAATAATAATAATAGAAAAAAAAACATATGATGATTAAATCCATGGCTTCGGTATCTATTATATAAATAACATAAAACAACAATAATTAAAAATGACATCTTCTAGAAGATCTTAAGATCAAATGTTCAATTCTTTTACTCAACATATTGTAAAAAATAAATAAATAAAATCAATTTTGACTCTGAACTTGCATCAATTTTGACCATGAAGTTACTTAAATACAGTAATTTTGGCTCTTAGCTCAATTTTTGTTAATTCACCAATTAATGTAAAAATTTTCATAAACTCATTAATTTTAATAAGATCAAATTTGGACAAAAATAATTTTGACCAATGCATAATATTAACCTTTAGATAACATTCTCAAAATTCCTAGATTACAACAAAAAAAAAAAAAAAAAAAAAAATTAGCTCTAATGTTGTTTTTCTCTAGAAATAAATTATCAATTTGTCAATTTCACATGATTTATAAATCATTAAACGCATAAGAGCGCACTCTTTTTTCACTATATTTAGGATGAAAACTTGTTAGAGAGTCAAAATTACAATATTTATATAAGTTTAGGTCAATATAGACAAAATTGAAAGGATCCAAATTGATACAACTTCACAAATTCGTAGTTAAAATTGATTTCTTTTACAAAAAGAAAACTCAAATATATATATATATATATATATATATATATAATCAATTATGCTATTTTATCTATATACCCGTTCTCATATCCATAAAATTAAAATTTCGATATCATGCTTATCATCATCACATAACAATATTTATATAAGTATAGGTCAATATAGATAAAACTAAAAGGATCCAAATTATACAACCTCACAAACTTGTAATCAAAATTTATATATATACAAAAAAACAACTTAAGTATTAATTTAAATAATATATATATAATAATTTTATCTATATATCTGTCCATGTATCGATATCGTGCTTATCATCATCACATGCAGATTTTAAGAAAACACAGTAGCTTTGGGCTAATAATAATAAATCAGTTGAGATTGAGATTGATATGAAACTTTATTAGAATGATGAGGATAATTTGCTATTGTTCAATTACATATTCTAACAAAGTAAAAGCAGCTGCTGAGGGAGTTCCTAAACAAAACACATTTAAGTATTTCATTACACCCACACCACATGGTTAATTTTAAATAAAGGAGATTGTTGTTGGCTTTATTTAATGATGTGGGTGTATAAAGAATTTCAAGTGTGTTTTCATGGTACTCCCATAATAGCTGTTAGCTTACTCTAAAATGTTCTATAATTATCTCCAATCTTACAAAATCTTAAATCTAAGAAGCTTTTGAGGAACTGGGATTGATGCAGTCATTAAAACTGTAACACCCGGAATAAGGTAGATAATCGGACCGTGTTTAAAGAAACATTTCGGGGCCTTTTCAGCAGCTTTGCGCCGGTCTGCTCTTACCCAGAATCAAAGTGAGGCTACCAAAGAGATGACGGACAGAGTGCAAGCTGTGTGATGACCCTTCGATGCAGATTAATGTATATGCAGGAAGTTGAAGATCAAGAAACTGTGATCTTTCTAGCATAGTAGAGAACCATAATGAAATCCTCCGCCGATGAGCCGATCAATGCCGGGATCTTTTCGGAGGTTGATGCTGTTTGTAGCCACAAATCAACTAAACTATGCAAATCCAGAGTGGGAACTACTGGATGTCCCATACACTTGACTTCAACCTGCAAATATAAATCCTCAGGCTTAAGCTATAAAATGGCAAGTCTAAGGATGAATACGACCAAGACTATAGCATAAATATGAACATATTAGAGTTGATTAAATTGCAAATTTGATCCCTATGGTTTGGAGAAAATTATAATTTAATCCATATGGTTTATAAGTCGAATTTAGTTCTTATGGTCCAATAAAACCTTCATAAATAATCCCAAAGAAACTAATTATAACTTTTAAAACCATAGGGACTAAACTCTAATTTTCTCCAAATTATAGAGACTAAATTTGTAATTTAACTGTTAGAATTTCATCTAAACTAACAAATATGAGTATGTTTTTCACCTCTGATTCACTTGGGAGATCCAGCTTTCTCATAAGGTACTTCTGGACAAATGATACTGGCAAGTTTCTATCCCTGTGACAAAAACTACAAATATAACAACAATATATACTTTGAACTCCAACTGAAAAATGGTATTTTTATAAACCCAAACACACAGAGTGACGAGCAAAGAAATTAGCACGGTTTAAGTATCAGTTTTCCCACGATCATTAATATCGAGAGACTCTAATGGGCAAGCAAAAGTGTCAATTGAGATTCCTCCCTGGTCTAAGATACAAGAGAGAACTATTCTCTCTTCCAGAAATAAGAACGTGTACCAAAGTCATAAGGAAACTTTTAGACAGTTACAATTTCTAGTTAGGCTGAAAAGAATTCTATTCTGGAAAATTTGAAAATAGGAATGAAAGATGCTCATGTACCTTAGTATTGTATATGATCAAATTACTTGACAAGTAAACTAAGGATAAGTAGGGGCTATCTATATCGATCGAGTCTTAAACGGAGCTTACTTTATTCTCAAATACTTAGCAGGAATTTGTGGCAACGATACATCTCCTTCCCTGAAACCAAAGATCAGAGTAAGTAGAGGCATAAAGACTTGTTTCTGAAAAATTGTTGTCTTATATAGAGAATTTTGTAGGGAACAAAGCATTGACTCACTGATCAGAGGCTATGAGTGAGAGCCAAATCGGACCGGCTTTTCTTTCATGCCGAGCACTAGAGGCATCCAACACAACCTGAGGTGTAAGGCTGGAGTCCCCATAAAAAGATTCCCTTTTCTGGCGGACCCTACGCAGTTTCTTAGGTTTTTCAGTTTCTGGAGATACTGGGTCTGCTCTAGTTTTTCCATTCTCACGTTTTTGCTTGCGTTTGCCTTCCCTATTTCTAGATTTGCTGGCCTGAGCTTCACTTCCATCGACTTCTCCAGGCTCAACTTTAGTTTCGAATCCTTGTGAATTAGATTTGGAACATTTACTCCTATTTGCAACCTCAACTAAGAAATTTAGAGGTTTCCAGATATCCAAGTTCCCTTCCACTGAGTTAACACCATTTTCGGCTTCTTTATTGCGCAAAGGTATGGTCGACTTGGTAGGACTGGAATCCTGCACTAAGTCCAACATTAAGCCAAAATGTTACTAATAAAAAAAAAAAAAAAAATTACTCCTATTCGGAAAAAAATAATATTGAGTTGGAACACAGGAGAAGCAGGGGAAAGAAAAGGGAAATAAGTTGGTTTTCTTTACCGGCCTTTTATTCTGATTGAATTTGTCTGATGTCTCAAGAGAACTTGAGCTCTCTGAACCGTCGTCCATGGAATCATCCTCTTTCTTCACTCGCTTCTCAGAAGAGACTCTTGGTGTTCGTAAAATAGAACCAATTCTTGCAGCAGCAGCTGCTGTTCTTCTTCCAGTTGCGGTAGCATGACTTGACACTCTTGGACTATTGACCACCAATGAGGAAAGTGATCTTTCCTTTCTTCTAACTGGTGGTAGAATAACAGGAGCAACTTCCGGCGTCTTGAATTTTCTCCTTTTACTAGGGAAAATCTTGGCCCTTAAATCTTCTAGATTGTGGTCTGGCCTGGTGATTAGACTCTCAAGATAAATGCTCAACAAGTGCTGAATTCTTACTAAAAATTCTATATCATGAGTATACGAAATTGTAAAAATAATGAATAAGTCATATCAACGTAGTAGCATACAAATGCGCATAAACCAAGGATGGAGAGTATGAATATTTGAATAGGCAATGGTAGTTTGTAGCATTTGATCTCATTCAGCCAAAATGACAACAGCCAAATTATAAACTAAAAACAAGCACACAAAAGAGTTATGGCTGTGCTAAAATGCTACTTTGATGAATTAAAATCATGCATTGATGTACCAACCGGTAGAACCATCCATGTTATGAATATGATGCTCAAAACCAAGGAACAATATATTTGCTCCAAATAATCCAAGGGGGAAAAAGCACAAAAACAACTAAAAAGGACTTGGTGTCATATATGTAAATGCAGGCAATTAGAACCTTATGTGCATATTGAATCACCAGAAACAGAAACATAAACATCACACTCAAAGATCAGCAGTCCCAGTAATGAGCAACCACTATCGCAAATAAAGACTGGGAAGTGAGTCATTGAGAGGCAGTGGCATTACTATTGGTGGGGAGGTATATGAAAGAACAAAACAGTGGATGTAGTATAAATCTTACCTTAATTTCTCCAGTGGGACACACCCGAGGTCAATATTACATACTGGACAGTTTTCTAGTTCCTCATCAGAAATCTTATTGGATATGCACTTTCTGCAAACTGGAAAATTTGACACTAAGTCGTCAATAGAAACTACTTGCAATGATCAAATGGCTAATTAAGTCATTGCCATTCATTTGACTAATTTTGAGCAGGAAAAAGAAATTAAAACTATTCACGTTCGCTATATATACATCACCTATCACAATCTTACTTGGCAAGCTAAAGTGCTTAATAAAGGTAAATAAATAGGATGTTTAACAGTTCAGGAAAAAAGTTTAGTCCTTTCCCTAAAAAGTTTGTGATTACTTCCATACAATATACACGGACAAAATTGCTTTACATAACAGCCGATAGATAAAATGACACACACACAGTCACAGTCATGGAGAAGGATAGGGAGGCAGGGAAAATTCAAAATATGTAGTTTCATAAGGAAGTCAACTCTTAAACTTGATTCGACTTCGTTGTGCCGAGCTATACATGATTTTCACACAATAAATGTAGAGATATTATTGATATTTATGCAAGTATTCAAAAGTCTTTTGCTGAAAAAGTAGCTGAGCTCAATCACTTGAAAAGCACGAGCCTTTCACAATGCACAAACTGTACTATTATACTTCCAAATAAATCAATATGATCAATTGACAACATAAAACAAATCAAATCCGCAGCAACTCTGAGTTCAAATGCGTGTGAATTTCCAGACATACCCAAAAGCCATAAAGAATATGTACAAAAAAAAAAAAAAAAAAAAAAAAAANCACAAACTGTACTATTATACTTCCAAATAAATCAATATGATCAATTGACAACATAAAACAAATCAAATCCGCAGCAACTCTGAGTTCAAATGCGTGTGAATTTCCAGACATACCCAAAAGCCATAAAGAATATGTACAAAAAAAAAAAAAAAATGAAACAGTACTAACCCAAATGAAGAACTTTCTTTCATGAAAAGCATTTTGTGTCAATAATTAACAAAAGGGTTAACAGAAATTAATGTAAACATACAAAAAAACGAGAAGGGATTCAATATCAAAGATGGAAAACTACCATAAATGGCTTTAAAGTACATACAAACTAGCCTGGATCAAAAAAGAGTCAAACAAAGGCAAAGTAAAGACAGAGAACAAAGCAGAAGGCAATAGAATTGAAGAATCAAAATGAAAAGAACCTAAATAGGAGAAATCAAGAGAAGCCCAAAACGAAGCGAAAGTTACTCACAAGTATGAAGACATTCAGAAATGGTGGTTGCTTCTTTCAAGAGCTTATTACAAAGCGGGCAAGTTATGCATGCTGCAATGGCTTCCCTCTTCACTTTAACAACCCGATTCGCCATACCCCAAAAAGAATCAAAAACTTCAACCACGTACCTCAACTCTGCATGTCTTGTCGAACATTTGTTCATAAGAGAAATTTACGTCCATTATCTCAAAGACCCATTTGCCATTAGACCCACAAACAAAAGAATCAAAGGAGGGGAACCCAGTAAAAAGAGGGATTCAAAATATGAGAAAAAGAAAAAAAATGGAGCATTTGAAGATGGGGAAAATGGGAAAATGGGGTGAGTGAGTGTGATTGTATTTGAGGGCAAGATTTGGAAATGGGTATGAGAAATTAGAGAAAATTAGACGTGGGTTTTGATGGAATTGAAGAGATTGAAGATGATTGATCTGAAATCGATGAAATGAAAAAAAGAAATAAGAGGCTTTGTTTGTTTGTTTGCTTCTCTTCGTAGAAAAGGAGCATGAAGGAAGGAAAAGAAAATGGATTTAATTCTGTTTTTCACGTTTAAATTCGAAAGAGGAAAAAGGGGAAAAAGAAGAGAAACACAAAAGAAAACAAAAGAAAACAAAAGAAAAAGAAAAAGAATTATTATAGAGAGAATTATGAAGTAGAAACAGAGAGAGAGAGAGAGAGTCAACTAAAGCAGGTGGGGTTTGAAGATAAAATGCGCCGAGGGTGCGCAGTTTATTAAAATGCGCCGTGGAAGGCAAAAGGATAAAATACTTCTCCAATGCTCAAAAAATAACAATGCCTTCCCCTTAGATCTTTCCATATAAGGATGGGGATTTTTAAAATTGATATATAAATTTTACCGTCGAAATGTTGTTTGCCTAGATTTTGGAAATAAGGATGTATGATTGTTCATTTCTTCGCTCTCACGTTCAATTAATTCACTACAATAGTGTTATCACATGTTATGACTCTTTCTTTCATCGCTCTCCTTCATTTGCACTCCCTCCTTGCTCTCTCACTCACACTTACAGTTGTTACTCTAAAAAGCCCTCTTCGCTCTCTCACTCACACTTGCAGTTGTTACTCTAAAAAGTCGTTAGCAAGTGGTTTGTTACAAGGAAATTTTATATTTTTTTTTATAAAAAAATGTCAACTCAAGTATAGTTCAGTGGATAAGACATCAAATTATTATTGTTGATGAAACTAGTAAGGGTCGAACCATCAACCTTTATAATGGTAATAGATATCTTGACCACTGAACTATGCTCGAATTGACTAGTTATATGTGCTTTTAATGTCATCAAATCTATTAAAAAATAAAAAAATAAAAAAAACTACAATATCTGTCTTTATATGCTCGATTCAATCCATTTCTCATTATCTACTCCATGAGAAAATATAACTAAAAGATATTGAACTTCATATCCAATTATAGGTAAGAGAATTTAATGTTTTCTTTTTAATGAATATAAGATTAAGATATAAAAATGAAATTTTAAATCTATACTTCCATTGATATGCTTGTGTTCTTCTTTAGTGCTATCAATTCCTAAAAACAATAGCACCTATGATTTGTTGTGACATTCTTGAAAAATAAATATAAGTTTCACATCTAGAAATTTGCCATAAGTTAGATAAAAGTTATTGCAAAAATAGTAGCTAATAAAACAATTGTAAATATAAGCAAAAATCAAAACATGTAGATTCATTATTACCATTAATCAATATATATAGATGAATTCACAAACGTTATAATTATAATTGTAATTAAATAATATTTATTAAATAATTTATTTATGTACCAAAGTGTGATTAGCTTGACATGCATTTGTTCCTTCAAAGTCAAATGTTCGATTTTCATCCCCACAATTATTGTACTAGATAAATCCTTCAACTTTTAATCTTGTGTATTTGAAGCATTTGTTTCTTAAAAACAAAATTAATGAATCTATTAGATATAAAATTAAATTTGGTGTCTAATATGATTCTAAACTATCAACTTATTGCTTGGTAGATCTGTAAATTTTAAATAAAATGTAAAATAGGTAAAAGTTTATTAGATACAATATAGCAATTGTAAGGACTTATTAAACACAAAATTAAAGATTTTTTAAATTAAAAAAATCAAATAAACACAAATACAAGTTACCTATTAGACACTTTTTTGAGTTCAAAACTAGATAGAAACAAATTTGATGACTAAACTTGTTTAACAATAAATTAGTACTTTTTAATTTATTTTTTTGAAAAAATAAAGCTACTTATTATTATTTTTTCTTTGTATAATAAAGTAAAGAATTCACATCTTGTGATCTTGATCATTAAGCCATACTATATGACAATTAAATTATATTTGCTTTTACAAAATCTATTTATCTTAGTTTCTTTCAATGTTGCAATAATCTAAGAGATTTTTGTACAGATGATCAAATTTATGTTGTGCTAATATCGAATTTAGATCGCGCTCACCTACTCTCTCTATCTCTCTCCCTTATGCTCCTCCCAGCTTCTATCTCTCTCGCTCATGCTCCTCCCAGCTTAGAGTATCGTGTTCCTATTTCTCTTTCTCCTCTTCAAATATTGGAAGCAGAGCAAATCTTCATGTTCCTCCCTCAGATCCTTGTGTTCACGATAAACTATTGGAAGGTGGCTAGAAGTGCAAGTGCTACAGTTCGTCACACCGAGTGATGAATGGTCAGTAAGCTGTCTTGAAGTAAAATCGTGAACGTTCATTGAAGCATGTGATAAATGGTCAAACGATGACCAAAAGTGCAAGCAATAGAAGGAGGGAAGAAGGAAGAAACATGAACGAGAGGACGAAGAAAATAGTGAATGTGATCTAATTAGTATGTGACGCAAGCAATAGATTAGTATTGATTGTTTTCAAAATGTAGGCCATTCAACATCAAACACAAACTAGATTAAGTCATTCATAAATATACTTAAAAAAAAAAAAATCTTTTAATCTAATTGGATAAAGAATCAAGGGGAAACATCCAAAAGGAGGGATTATAATTTTATAAAACTAGAATGCAATACTGGCCGATCCCCTCCATACAGAGATTGATATTTGTTTTTTACTAACTCTACAATTTTTTATCTTTTTTTTTTTTTTTTTTTTTTTCCAATAATAGATAAGTTGTGGTAGATGGGCCCAGCTGACCTTCCATCATATTCAACTCCATCTTGGAATCTCTATTTATTATTATTTTATTTGTTTCATCTTTTTCTCCTAGGTTTTACATTTAATTTTCATTTAGTCCAAAAGTTTTAAAATATTACAACTTTTCCTTTTTTTTATCCGTTTGTACTTCTAATCTTCAATAAATACTCGCTTTTTGCCCTTTGGGATAATTTATATTAATTAATTAAAAAGATTTAAAGTATTAAATTTAATTAGTTTTCACTTTATAATTATTTTTAATTAATTAATTGAAAGTTAACGCTAAAAGCCAACGTGAGAATTAGAAAATTTGGGGATAAAAGTGTAAATTATTGAAATCAAGGGACTAAGTGATAACGAAACTCAAAACTCTATAGAAAAATATAATATTTTGAAACCTAGGAACCAAATGCAAAGTACTACACTCAAAAGTTAAGAATAAAAGTGTAACATTGAAATTTTAGAATCAAATGAAAACTCAACCCAAAACTTAGGGACCAAAATGAAAACTACATGATAGGAGATCAAACCACTAACCTCAAAGAAATGAATACATATCAGTTATTGTTGAATTAAGTTTACTTAGACTATTTGTTTGAAGTTTAAATTGTGTATTGCACATGATTCATTTATGGTGTGACTTGTTTTTTTAGTTCAACACCATTGAGTAATAAAAATTTAAACCTCTCATAAATTTATTATGAACTATGTTTAGGTTAACAATGGTTAAATTTGTGATTAATTTTAAAATTAGAAACATAATTACATAAGTGAATTTATTTTCACATTGTAATTTTTCCAATTATCAAAATTCAATGACCCTAAAATAATATCAAACTTCAAAATATTGTTAAAAAGAATATATAATTGGAAGAAAAACAAAATCAAAATCAATTTTGAACCCTACGAGTCAAATTGTATAAATTTTAATTTAGACTCTCAATTTCATCAAACCATATGTAAACTTAACCTTAAACTTCAGAAACTATTGCAATTTTCCCTTATACATTTTGCACTCAATGAATTATCAATATGTACGATATGAAATTAATTAATTTTTAGAAAAAATGGCATTCATCTAAGTTTTGCTTTTATTGAAATAGATGAATTTTGAAAAAAGCTATTCAATAATTAATTTTTGTAATTGTCAACATAATTTTTCATAAAACTTTGTTTTATTGAAATTAACGAATTTTAAGAAGTGTTTTACACTTTTTTTTTCCTGTTAAAAATAGTGGGTGAAATAGCAAAAAATTGAATTGTGAGTAAAATTACGACATTTAACAAATTTTGACACTGAATCTTTTCGCCATTAACGTATTTGAGATTGTGGTCTATTTCTTTTCAAATAATTGTACATGATAAAAACAAAGAGGAAAAAAATGGTAAGCCGTCAAAAAAACATTCCATGCCTAGAAAATCACTTGACTCGACCATAATTTGCCATTGCCTTCCTAGTAAACATATCATAGTGGTAAAACTTCTTTCTTATCCTCCCCCATCAGACTTCAAGGATCATTTTGAATTCGAGTTCATAATTTCTTGAAACTGTGGAAACAATTTACAAGCTTCGCGTTCAAGATCCAACGAGACCTTTGTATCGCGCATACGAGCTTAGTGACACATAAATGGTAGCACAAACTATTCCTGTCAGGATGACCACCTAAATTCATGGAAAGTAAGAGATCAGCAAGGATCAGACTATCAAAAGAATTAGAGTTCCTGATATGATTTTCCATTCAATACTTACCCATTTGAATACATGTTCATGATCTTCCTTCCAGGTATATGGGATATTCATTCCAAATATTGCAGTCACTAAAGAATAAATAGACAAACAAACAGTCCCAGAGCTCAAAAAGAGTTCTAGCTGCCACATAGAACATTACATTTCTGAGAACGAAAAAAAAAAAAAACATGATATAGTTCTTGGACTTGGATATGAATTTGTTGTGGCCAGAAACAGTGAAAAATCTGGCCACTTTAATAGCCAACAGATGCAAGATTTTAAGCAAAAGAGACAAATCTTTTATTATATATATATATAGAAAGGGAAAGGTTTCGTTTTGGCTAAAAAGGAGTACCTGAATAAGTTGATTCCTGTGATTGTCAAGCTGCAACAGATAAGCAGAGCATTTGATACAGAAACAAAAGTATATTGTAGTTTTCAATATTGCTAAGAATATTGAGGAGTAAAAATTACAAGAAAATAATATTAATGGCATGAGAGAGCTTTAGATAGTCAATCATATTGGGTGATTTACCTGAATATTGATGTAATCCTCCGTGTCATCGATGTACTCCCGCAACTGGTGAGGGAAGATGATTTCAAAATATATAATAAAAGAAAAATACCACATAATCAGAAAGTTTCATATACAAAATATCAGATAAGAACAGAAAGCAATTATAAGGGACACACTTCTGAAGTTTAGTTCATACCGTGATTAGTTTGTTTAATGTACCTTCAATTTGCATAAAATAAGCCTGCAGAATTTTCAGAATAAAGCTCAACTATATCTTAATTTACTTAAACCTCTGTAAATAAAGATGTTATATTATGTTCGTAAAGACATTGATTATACCTCGAGTAGCATTTCTAGTTCCTCCACATCATTCTCTCCTCGAATAGTAATCACACTTGCTCTACTTGTTTTAGACATCTTTGAATAGTCCTTAGGAGACGCAAGAAACCAAATTGGAGTCCCGAAGCCACTTTCAGGGCTGCCAGCTACTTTTCGTGACAAGTAAAGTTCTGCCATGTCGTCATCGTCATCCAGAAGTTGTTCAAGTTCATCCCTGACCTGGATGAGAATGGTATACCATCATCGCCTTGGAGGTAACAAAATTGAAGGAGAAAAAAGCATCAGTTTGCTACTATTAGTTATCTTTACATATTCTGTTCTCCTGACAAGCAAATAGGGGAGGGATCAACGCACCCAAGCCAAATAATTGAACCTCCCAAGTGGTTCTTCGGCAAGTGCGTGGTTTTCGAGGGGACTAGTTGGCTCATGTTTATATCAATAATGATCATATATTGCGTTGCTTTCCAGCTCATTTTGTCTCTATCAAACTACGATTAAATGAGCAGCAACAGGAACGTATAAAAATGTGGAAGTCTGATATTATTAGCAAGGAGAAAGATGAATTGAAAAATGGCATTTACCGGATGATCTATAAGTTGCTGAAAGAGTAAAATCAATCAATATAGCTTGGATAGCAGGGGCTTGTAGACTGACAGTTTAATTGAAGATCCAGAATATGGAACACTAAATAAGAAAAAATATGCACAAAAAATGACCCGTACTTTATGAATTACTGCTCCTGAAAATTTAAAGTAATATCAAACTCGTACCCAGGAAAATACCATGATGTTCCAACCTATATACCATCTTAGAGTAGTATCAAGCTCATGTCCAAGCAATGGAATTTCTCTTTTCTGTTAGCTTGTATCTCCTTACGTCGTAAATATTTGTTATTTAAAGGGCATATTAAGTTAAAGATCCAATAGCAGAGCAAAGTAGGGCTCATAGCCTCGTTCTATAAACAACACAAAAAATTACTACCTTTTGCACCCGATTTGTCAACCTTGTCATTGCACTCTTCAGTTTGCGCACTCGGTCCAAGTTACGACTGCTAATCTGCATACAAATGTCAAAGTTCTCTGACTCAGAAGAAGAAAGGGAGACTAATGGCCAAACAGGTAAAGACATTAATATGGTTTCTAATTCAGATCAAACACTAGATGGGGGGTAGTAAACATTTGCATCTGTTCATTAAAAATAAAAAATAATAAATAATTATAAAAAAAAAAACCCTTTTTCTTATACAGCTTAACCAGTAAAAGAACATTGTTCGTAACCTAATTATTCACCCATAAGCATATATGAAACATTTTAGCAGCTAGCATTTTTAAGAAAATAATGATATATGCAGTACTAGTTTGAAAGTTTGCATTAACGTGATTAAATGAATGACATATCCATTTCCAATGTCCCATCCATAATTATAAAACTAAAATAGAATCTCCAAATGAAAGAATACAATCATATTATAATATTATGTGTTTTACCACATTGGCTTTCTAGTAGAGAGATCAACCTCCGTTTAGTCTTTTGATATTCACCTTTCAAGTCTTTACTAGAGAAAAATAAGATGTTATGAACAATTATACACATAAAAGCCCCTCAACGATAATTATGCTGATGAAAAAGTTCTGTTTCTTTTAATGGAAACAAATCTAAATAAGAAATGAAAATACACTAAAGCTGGAAATTGGTTCATCAAATCAACTAATAAACTGAATCCTTCCCATTAATCATCAAGCCTAGAGAATTTGAGATGAATCAGGAAGTTTGAAAGAAACAAAGATATTCAAGAAAAACATCCAATGCTTTTTAAAACTAATAAAAGAAAGAAGGCAGTATATTATAGATCCCTGAAAACTTATCTCTGTTTTTTTGGTATAACTTAAGTTTGAGCAGTAAAGAGTTGTATTTTCAAGAATGGATTCACTAAATGGATATGCACTGAAGGAGCAGAATTGAACAAGCTTTACCTTGGAGGTCAGGTCATCTAAAGCAGGATATGTATCAGTCTCTAGTTCTCTTGTGCGTGCATCAAGAAAACTACAAATTGCTTCCAGTGCGACCTCTAAAGCGCGGAATTCAAATGGAAATTCTGCATTGAATGACAAAACTTAGAAGCCAAAAAAGGATTATCAAACTACTATATTGAAGAGCACAAAATTTTCAAGCAACAATAAATTATCTTTCCAAATATGGCATCACAGAATACAAAGAGACAACCAACGAGAGAATATTTCACCAAGATGTACCGTTTTCAGCGGACTCATTTTGCGTGGTAGAAGGCTCTTCTTCTTCCCCTTGTCCTTGGTATATGGAGGTTGTGGAAGGCAACCGTCTCTGCAGTTCTTCAACAATTGGAACTACATTTTCATCCATTGGATCTCTAAGCAGCACCTACACCCAAAAAAAAAAAAAAAAAAAAAAAGAAAACAAAAGTTCAAACCTCTTTTTGGGGGTTTGAATAGTGCCTAAAAGGGTTTGAAGTTGACTATGTTAATGGAAGTATTTATGTGTCTAGACCGTTCAAAGGATGCATCACATTGACAAAAGGTTATACGTTTGACAAACCAAAATGTAAGAGAGAAGAGCTAGAATAAGAATTCGAACTCTTTTTCTAGGTCCAATTTTTACTGTACTATTTATTATTTTGAGGTTTTTTTTTTTTTTTTTTTTTTAAAAAAAAATTTTTTTAATATTTTTTTTTTTTTTTTAATTAAAAAAAAAAGAAAAAAAAAAAAAGAAAACAAAAGTTCAAACCTCTTTTTGGGGGTTTGAATAGTGCCTAAAAGGGTTTGAAGTTGACTATGTTAATGGAAGTATTTATGTGTCTAGACCGTTCAAAGGATGCATCACATTGACAAAAGGTTATACGTTTGACAAACCAAAATGTAAGAGAGAAGAGCTAGAATAAGAATTCGAACTCTTTTTCTAGGTCCAATTTTTACTGTACTATTTATTATTTTGAGGTTTTTTTTTTTTTTTTTTTTTTAAAAAAAAATTTTTTTAATATTTTTTTTTTTTTTTTAATTAAAAAAAAAAAACCCATATTAATAAACAGAGTAAAACCAAAATTAGCCTAAAATAAACCAAACAAAGCAACTAATTAAAGAGAATCTTAATCACTAGACAATAAATTAGTCAAGAAAAAGATAAACAAAGTATTACCTCGTCCGCAGTGATAATTGACTTGATGTGCTGGACCAAAATCCCAGAACAACCCCCCAAAAAAAGAAAATCAGTAAAATAAGATAACACAAACAAAATTATAATCAGCAGAATTTCAGTAGAAGAAGCAATCTCCATTAACTTTACTCTACCTCCAAATTAAGAACAATCACTCTTTCTCTGCCCAAGATAGTGGAAGGATACGACAAGAGAGGATCGAGAAGCCGAAGATCTCTCGCATTAATCTGAACTCTTTGCATAATCGCATACTTATCCACATCCAAAATCGTACTCCTTCCTTCATGGTCCAACGAAACCCAGCTCGTGGAAATCGCAGTATTCTTCTTCTTCGTTGTCGTCGTCGTCGTCGTCTTCTTCTTCTTCACCGAACTCACCTGAGATTCCACAGGGATAACAAATCCATCTCCAGCCATCTCTGAAGCTAAGATTTCGATCCCACAAACATTATTATTGCTCTTCTTGTACTACCAATGCGTACAGAAAACAAAGGGAAGAAGAAACTGGAAATCTTGGGAGTGATTGATTGAATTCAATGAGGAATTTGAGCAAAAAAACAAGATGAAGAAACAGAAAATTGTGGTTTGGTGGGTTACAATTATGAAAAGAAAAAAAGAAAGTTTGGGGAAAGAGTTTGAGAGAAGGGGAAATGGGATTTTCTTCTCCTGCATGGGCTTTCACTGGAGGCTGAGGCTGAGTGGGGGCAAAATGTTTCACAACCGGAATTACTATTACAATCTTTTCCCCACTCGCCTCAACAGCACGTGCTTTTCACGCCTTTTGTTTCGGTGATCGACATTCTGCGACTCACAGATGGGAGAGAGGATGACGGGACGCTATCTTATCCTTACTCTTTAGCTTCCGACAAGTCGTTTCAATGATATACCTCTGTCTGCGGTCTGCTCCTAAAAACTCTCCAATTATCATGGTTGCAAATGTAACAATTTTTTTTTTTTTTTTTTTTAATTAAGTTTACTCTTTCTATATTTTTTACAATAATTTGATTCTTTCTTAATCATAATCATAATGGTTGAATTCTTAGTCAAATTTAAAAAACAAAAGCAAGTTTTTATATTTTTTTTTTTTTTTTTAATTAAGTTTACTCTTTCTATATTTTTTACAATAATTTGATTCTTTCTTAATCATAATCATAATGGTTGAATTCTTAGTCAAATTTAAAAAACAAAAGCAAGTTTTTAAACTTTTTTTTTTTTTAGTTTTCAAAATTTAACTTGATTTTTTTAAATCATTGTAAAAACTAGATAACAAATGAAGAAATTTAGAGGTGGAAGTAGTGAGTGTATATAGACTTAATTTTCAAAAACAAAAACAAAAAAACAAAATGGTTATCAAACCAAGCTTAGACCAATTCGAACTGATCCACTAGTTTGATTGGTTTTCTAGTATAAAATTGGACATATTTATTTGTATTTTGAGAAAACCAAAAAATATTAGTTCGGATCAAATTTTGATTAGAAAAACCAATCAAAATCGAACTGAGGATATATATTCTCTTTAAGAAAAAAAAAACTCTAACATTGGTATCTTTAGTGTTTTAATTATCGTGGTGCATATGAACTCTAACATTTTAACCTAATTACCAACTAAAAACTAAAATAGCCCGAATATTTTTTCCTATAGTAAATTATAAACTCAGTTTTTCAACTTTCAATTTTGTATCTATTCAATCTTTGAACATTAAAAATTGTTCAAATATATTTTTGAACTTTCATTTTCTCTCAAATAAGTCTCTAACATATTAAATAAAATAAAATTTAATTGATTTAATAAATATAAGATTGAAGTTTATGTTTAATGTGTCCTTACATTTTTTAATTTTGTATCTAATAGGTTCATAAACTTTTTTCTAAGGAAATATTGAATAAATTAAATATCTAATAAATACAAAATTAAAAATTCAAGAATTAATTAAAAAAAAAAGAAATCAAGTTAAAAAACTTGTTAGACCATCCATGTACGTTGTTTTTCTTTTTCAATCTTTACGTAACTTATTTTTCAATCTTTACATAACTCAATTAATAAAAACATATATCATTGATCAAAAGATTAAGAGATTCACTGGGATTGAACCTTCCAAATTTTTTAATCATAGTCATAAGATAATCAAAATGTTTTCTCCTTGAACATGTCATTAGTAACGAAAAAAAAGTTGATGTGATAGTTTATGATATTTGTATATACGATGTGATAATTTAGTTGGCACTTTTGAAAAACAATTTTGTCTTTACTTCCTTTTATATCTTTGATTCTTTTGCACTTATTTATTTATTCATTATTAATTACATGTAAAATAATTTACTTCAAAAGATGAAAGAAAATATCAATGATGAAATGATAATATATATAAAATCGGTGATTAATAGAAAGAATCCAAATTATTATCTAGTGCCTACTCAACTTAAGGTAGAAAAAATGGACAAATGATAAAGAAATGGAAGCTGCAGATATAGAGTTAGTCACTAATTTAAAGGTGTAATATAGGACCTCACAAGAAGTCTTTTATAATTTGATAAAATTCTGCAGAAATATTCGAAGATTTAAGATTTCAATCAGGAGACTTTATGCCCGATGACTTATTTATGAAAATTTTATCGAATATAATAATGCCTACCGGTGGTTAAAAATATCATTCATTTAGATATATTCAATTAGGGAAAATCTCTTATACTACGGTACTCAAATATTAATAAAGGCAAATTTACCGTGTGAACACAAGGAATATAATACTACAGAGTAAGAGAAATTTTTCCCAATTATTCCTAGCCTTGCTGACTATTCAGACACAGTCATTTTCAAAAAAGATGAGTAAAACAATCAACAGAAAAAATAATTTAACAATAAAACAATTTTCAATTATGAGAGCAATAAGTTCTCAAGAACAAGAACCCACTGTTCAGAGGAAAGTACATCATACCAAGTTATGAAACATTGAGTTTTAATCTCTTAATATCAAGTGTTAATCTTAACAACAAAAAATAGATTTTAATAAGAAGAAAATTAGTAAACAACATATCAACTACAGTAAACTTGTCTAAAGTAACAGCTGATTGTAATAAATAATTTAAGTATCAAAATTGTTTCAAAAAATGATTAAGCATCTGGAGATCAAATCTAAGCATGATGATAATGATGTAGTTTATACAATAATACCTTTCCAGCAGCATTTCCAACAGCCATGTAACCTCCTTCAGGACTGAAATCCAAACATGAAGGGTATTGAAGGTTCTTCTTCGGCGGTGGCCAGTTCGAAAATACCGTAAAAGAAGGAACATGTATCAACTTCAAACTACTTTTCTTCATTCTTGAACAGATGGCCAAAATTTGAGTATCATAATTGAATTTAAGAAAGTCTACTTTGGTGGTCAGATTCTCAATGGCTTTCAGTGGCTTCTTCTTTCCCCCTAAGAATTCTTGTCTATTGTAGATGTTAACAATCCCACTGTCAGAACCAGCTGCAAACAATGCTCCATTTGGAGATGTACATAATGCAGTACCATTGATGCAACCTTCGTCGACACCCTTGTGTATGCACGTTCTTGTTCGTAAATCCCAATGGTAGACCTGCCCGTCACCGCCGGAGCTCAATAGCTGTTGTCCATTGTCTGCGAATGCCAAAGAACGAACGCTTCCATTCATCTTAAGCGTTCCGATGAGCTCCTTTGTTTTGGTTGACACTAATAGGATGTAGCCTTCATTACCAATAAATGCAACTGTGCTGGAATCAGGAGAAACTTCAAAAACTTCAAGGCTTTTCTCCTCTCGACCTACAAGAGGGCCAATTTTATCTACTTTTGCTTTCACTAAATCGAGGCTATAGAAGAACTTTCTCCTCCCAGCTATGATAACCTGAGATCCATCAGGCAAGAATGATGCCTTTCGTATAGGGCAATCCTCAAGGAAAATGCTTTGAATTTTGGTATTTCGTTTGCCATCAATCTGAAAAAATCTAAGCTTTCGATCCAACCCAGTGGCTAGCAGTAACTGAGCATTGCAATGAAACTGAACCGAATTGACAGGACCATTAGATGGCTCCTCTGCGTTAGCATCTACAAGTCTTGTGTATTCAAGAAGACCAGGTAACAATTTTGCTCCTCTCTTCACAACGAGATTCTCACTCGTTCGAAGGATATCATCAATAGAATCAACATTATCATAACCATCAGCCAATGCAACTGCATTTTCATCATCTGATGATCGATCATCGTTATCACTGTCACCTGTGGATTGCGCATCAAGTTGAGCCCACTCGGTGCCTGGGTTTAGCTTGGCATGTTGAGCCCTCAATCTTGACACATACTCTGAGCCTGAAATCGAATTCTCATCTTCTTCTTTCCTCAACTTTCTCAGTCTACTAACATTAGTAATATTAACCGTGGCCTTCTCCTCTTCCTCGTCGACCCATACTGCTTTTCTTTGCTGAGGTTCCTCATTCGTACTCTCATGTAGGGGCCCAAAATCATCTTCATATGCAGAAAGGGAATTATTTGCAGAGCGGTCCATTATGTACAAAGCAGGAACTTTCTCCTCAGAATTAAAACCATTTTGCTCTTCAGCCTTCCCAAATTCAACAGGGGAATAGAGTGATCCAAAAAGAAAGTTTTCAAGCTTCTTGATTTCCTTTTGTTGTTCATCTTCCTTTTTATGTTCTTTCTTTCTCTTTTTTGCCCTAGTAGTATCTAGACCAGAGTTTTCTACATCATTAGCATCTCCATTTCTCAATGGAGATGACGAACCAACAATATTCTCCCCTGTAACCTTCTGAATACTACTAATTACAGCAACATTTTGTGATATTAAACTCATCTTCCAATCAGCTCCTGCAAAATCAATCATACAGACAGGTTAACCGAACATGCAGCAGAAGTAAAAGAACTCATGACCCATAAGCTTAATTTCTGAAATTAAGCAGTTGAAATCTACAATACAGAAGAAAAATAATCCACATTCATAGAACACAGTGATTGGCTCATTACCATTTAATTGAACGATTACTCTTAATGAATAATTGAAAAATATGTCTAAACTTATGTTTTTAATTTTTATTCAGCCAGTGTCAAGATTCATGCTCTCATTTCAAAAGAAAAACCCAAAGTATATTTGGCTACTGTATTAATTAATTGAGGGAGAGATTTCAATCAATCAATTAATAGAGAATGGAAAAAGAAAAAAGAAATTAATTCAACTAAAGAAGCCCAAAAATAATGCAGCAAAATCTGAAACCAATACCCCATCATAGAGAAAAATCTCCATATCTTTTCCTCTCCCCACGACGATCAAATTTCAGTACTATATGGTATGCATATGACCACTATCAAAAAAATTGTAAAAATTAAATAGATCAACATTCATTCTCATAAGATTCATAAGCAAAACCATTATTGTTTTCTCTCCAAAACAGACAACCATGAACATGTATGTTCCAAGAAAAACAGAGCGACCCACCAAAAAGAACAAGAGAAAAATGACTGAATTTCAATCCTTGAAGTCTTCATAATTTCATAATTTACTCTTTTTGTGATTTGGACTAACACCGCGTATTGCAAGCAAGTTCATAGAGAAATAAAGCAAAATACCTGGAGCCTTGGAGAAGACCAGCTCGGAACAGAGTCAGCGAGGCAGACGAGAAAAGAGGCAGTCGGCGCGGCAGTAGTCTAACACTAACAAAGAAAGAAGATAACCTAAGTTTTTTTTTTTTTTTTCTTATTATTATTTTAAAAACGGTTGGGTTCGGTTTAATTTGGTTTTCAAATTCAAACCAAACCGAACTGAATACATTATTGGTCTTTTTTATTATTTTAAACCCAAATTTTTGGTTTAATTGAATTTTTGGTTCGATTTTAAACTAGTTTGGTTTGATTGATTTCAGCAAACACCCTTACTACACGTCCTCCTCTCAAAATTTCAAGCTCATTCTCGCAAATATATTTAGTCTATAAATTTGTCTCTTCTTTAAAGTAGTTTGTCCACTTTCTTTTCCGATCAACATTTTTCTCCATTTCAAAATTCATTGAAGTTCAGTATATCACAAAAATGTATAGTTCGTTGATCTTGTGGATATGGTGTTGCTTCCATAAGAAAGGTAATCAATTATATCTTGGGAGATAATAACTCTCAAACTCAAACACTAGAGTGAGTTAAATTGTCTTAATGAGACGATTGAATTCGTTGGACTCATATATTCTCTTGTACATGGGGTTTAATAATTTTCTAGTTTTGTATGTGATATTACTTTTATAACAAATCAAACCATCGACCTTTAAGATAGCTACTAATTGGTGTATCTTTATGCAATGTGTTATGCTAAAATTGACTAAAATTTATTAAGTTTATTATATGTACCTTTGATATTAGAATTACTAAATCATGGTGGATGAGTTTCAATTATAATCTACCTCCAATATATTCTTCGATATATTTGATAAATGATTAAAAGGTCATAAGTTAAATTTATGATAATTACTTACTTAGGATTTAACATCCTACTGTTTTCTTTGACACTCAAATATTACAAAGTCAAACGAGTTGTCTAGTAAAATTAGTCAAGATATATGTATATATATATTAGAAAAAACACTAAGTTTGATTGAGCCTTGAGTATGTTATTTTCTGAAATTGACTGGACAATAATTGAAAGATGGACATTCTCAATGGTCCATTAACATAATTACATTTATTCCATAATGGGCAACTGCATGTTATGCTGCAAAGAATGGATGAGAAGTCTACATCTCCATAATTGGTATATTTTTTTTGTACAATGGAAATCTTATCTACAAAATTAAGCTTAGTTTTTTTGTTTTTAACATATCAAGAATACTTTAATCAATTTTTTTTTTTTAAAAAAAAAAAAAAAATTTAATTAATTTTTTTTTTTTAAAAAAAAAAAAAAAATTTAATTAATTTTTTTTTTTTAAAAAAAAAAAAAAAATTTAATTAATTTTTTTTTTTTAAAAAAAAAAAAAAAAACTTTAATCATAATACCTTTTGTACATCACATAATTACATGAATGACACTTATTAATTATGATTGAAGTTTAATGGATGACAATATTTCTTAGCAAATAAAATATATTGAGTGATATTTTTGTTAAATGTGTGAAAAAATGCTTATAATGATTTAAAATTATTTGTTTGATATCTATCATGACACTTATATTTCATCCACTTTTAATGTAAAATGTATACGTACAAACGTAAGTATGAAATTTCATATATAAAGTTAAAGTTGTTAATATTTTTACAAAGAATATAAAAAAAAAAATTTAACCAAAACAAATTGAATGAAGTTACATTTTTTTTATTATGTTTATAAGGGATATTCGTGAACATGTAAGAAAAAGAAAAGAAAAAGAATAGCATGTATAATTAAAGACTTAAACGAACAACCATATTTACTATAAAACTCGAAAAATTTTAATCCTTTCCTTCAATCAAGTTATATTTTTAGTCATTTCATTCTATGACTACTTTTGAAAATTCAAGGACCAAAATAAACCAAAGTTGAAAGTGCAAGAACCAAAATGAATATTTGAAAAGTATAAGAATCAAAATGAACATTTGAAAGTACAAGGATTAAAATGAACTAAAGTCAAAAGTACAAGGACCAAAATAATACTTAAACCTAATAATAATAATGCCTTTGGAAATCCATAAAAAAGAACAATGATTTTCCCCTTAACTAAAAACAAACATGTCAAAATGAGCATATAACTCAACTAGCATACAATTAATATTATCGACTTTGAAATCAGAAGTTTGATACCTCTAAAACAAAAACTTAACATATGCACAAATCAATATAATCGTTACTACAATAAAAAGTTGACCCATATTGTCATACAAACACAATACAAAGATATATATATATATATATATATATATATATATATATTAATATTATACACTAATTATATATTTTCATATAAATAGATGCAAATTCATAATCTCACATTAGCTACACCCAAAGTTTACATAATTAATTCCAAACCCCATTTTATGTATGTTTTGAAAATATAGAAACACCAAAACCAATCTGTCCTCATTGCCTTGCAAATATCATTGGTGTGAAAAGTTAGCTCTGGTAGTTCTTGCACTTCTCTACACCACTTGCTGCTGAAAAAAAAAATTTAATTATTATGATTAAATTTAAATACATAAATCAATTTATGCATAATTTAACTAGTTAACTTTTCTATTTTGATTAAGAAAGTTTAAGAAATGATTTCAAATTTTATGGTTTGAAATTTGAGTAATGATTTCAAATTTCTTACTTTGTTGAAAATGAGAAAAATTTTAAATGAATGTAATAATAAAAATTTTGGACTTGAATGGTAATTGAAAAATTAAAAAAGAGTTTATTAGTTAAGCTTATAATTATGATTTTTTAATTGAAAATTTGAATACGATAAGATTAAATAAGCAATTGCCTTTTAAATCCCATGAAATATTGCAAATGACGGCCATTTTATTTATTTATTTTTTTTTCTTTTGACATAATAACAAGATTTAAAATCCTACTTCTTGCCTTAATGAAATTCATTTGAATTTTGTGAAAATTTGAAATCCCTCAAAATCAAAGTTGAAATAGACCACAATAAGTAAATACATAAGAAGAATTTGTCATGTGACAAATTATGATTGGATAATTTGGTGCGATACACAAAAATAGGTGTAGCCCGAGATGCATCTAAGAATTTCAATATCTTTGAGAGATTCTAATTTCTACTTTGACATCTAAAAATCTTACCAAGGCCAATGGCTTCCTTTCCTTTCATTATGCGTACACGCTTGCAAGATTCAACAAACATCCTACATATATGAATAGTTAAAAACACACACCATTAGGAAATTATTATAAATAGAAAAAAAGTATTAAACTATTTATCAGTATAAAAAAATTTCACTATCTATCAACATTGCGATAGCCTTCTATCGCTTGAGTGATAGAAGTCTATCGCAACCTATCGCTCAAATGATAGAAGTCTATCGTAGTCTTGATAGACAGTAAAATTTTTTTATATTTATAAATATTTTTTGTCATTTTGCCATATTTAAAAACAACCCTTTTATTATTTTATGATAGGATTCAAATTCTAGTAGCTCGATCTATAAATTTAACATAAGTACTCATATTTTTCATAATGGAAAAATTTGTCACAAATTGTTTCCATATCTAATCTGAAATCACGTTGATAATTCTTAATATTATAAAATAAGTCAATCTTGAAGAGGTGACAAGATAATCTATATAATTTTCATGTTGAGAGTAAGATATTAAATTTTTAGCGGCACTTTTATGGATTCGACATCGACATGAAAGGTGAATCAACATCGTAAAAAAATTTTGACAAACATGAATATAATATAAACAATAAACACATTAATATGTTTGAAAGTATAAAATGTGTTTACTTATTAATTAAATAATTTACTTGAATTTTTTATTTTTGTAATTTTGTTATCAAGAATATTTATCAACAACGAGCTTTTATCAATATTTGTATAAAAGTTGGGACGTGAATATTCCGTCGATATCAACGTTTTAAACTTTAACTTTGGGAAGAGAAGGAAAAAGAGATGACTTACTGCCATGGAACATCACCAAGAAGCATCCAATCACCATCTTTGTCTTGATAGGTTGGAACATAATCAGAACCATTCAATAAATCTATTAGTTTGCTTTCATTCATGAAGTCTTTCATCCCACCTGCTTGGGATCCAAAATTACCTTCATATGAATTAGAGCAAATTAAAATATCCATCATGTTAAACTCAAAATTATGAAATTTATAACATTTTTTTCTAACATTGACTTTCCTTCTGCTTCATATAATTAAATTTAGGTTAATGATATATATATATATATATATAGTAGAATTGAAATGAAATTACCAATGGTGAAGGCAGCAAAGAATTTGGCCAAGGCATGGGAAAGTTGAGTGTAGCTGTTGAACATGTTCAAGTCGACCTTACGAAGATAAGGTGCACCTTCAAGGCTAACCTTCACAAACCTAACCTTCACCACTTTCTTTTCTTCATCACTAATTTCTTCTTCTTTGCTTCCCTTTTGAACAGCCCCCAACCACTTCTGCCCTATAAAACTCCTTCCTTTCAATGATTTAATAATTATAAGCTTATAATAATAATTCGCCTACGCTACAAAACCCAACAATTGCTTAAACTTAAAACTTATTTAGGTTGGTCTCGAGAATTTAAGATGTTAGGTTATTTCTCTCCTAATTAATATTTGATTTCAACTTTTCAAAAAGTTTATTAAAAGTATTGATATATATTTAAATTTAACCTATTTAAACTATTTCACTCTAAAAATTTTTTTTTTAAAAAAAAAAAAAAAAACTTAGTCCAACTATATCTATTTAACTTTTATAACTTAACTCTATTCAAGCTTGTATATATATATATATATATATATATATATATATATATTAATCTTTTTCTTCTCTCCTTATTTGTATGAGTCAATTGATCACCCTAGGGCTGGAATATTTTTGTTGGGCTTAATATAAACTTGTCATTGACAATAATTAGCAATTCAAGATAGAGGATGCCACAGTAAGCATAACTCTTATTCTTAAGATCAGATGTTCAAAATGTCCAGGGAAGGAAGGAATTAAGAATTGAGTAGATTAAAAGAAAGAAAAAAAAAAAAAAAAAAAAAAAAANAGGGCTCTGAGATGAGATAAGATTAAGCTTCAAATCTGGCATTGTTAGTATTGTTTGATGAGTGGGTGATGAGTATTCTTCTTCATGGAATAACCCTCTCTTCCTTGTCATTTCTGATCTTCCATTATTATTTCCAGGCCACCCTAGCCTCAGCTCTGTCTCCTCAAACGACATCGTTTCTGCCTTCTCCTTTCTTCTCTATCTTAGGTGAAGCTTTGAGAGAGCTTTGATTGGTAGCTGTTTGTGTTCTTGGCTTCAAATGATAAATAATAATAATAATAATAAAACAGACTGTATGTTTATTTGAGAGAGAAAGGGACTTATTTTTGGGTACAAAAATCACTTCATTTTCAATTTCACTATATTAATTTGGGGCCCTGCTTTAAGGCTTTTGGCCCAATTTTCCCACATGGAATTTTCTTTTTTTTTTTTTTTAATTTTATTTTAGGCTTAAAATATCATTTTTGTCCATGTACTTTAGATTTCGTTCCATTTTAGTTTCCGTATTTCCAATTGTTCAATGTTAGCCTCTGTACTTTGAATAATAAATCATAAATATGTTAGATAATGTAATATTAAACTTATTTTCACCCACCGTTTTAAATTTTTGGGTCAATCGAAGATTTGATAAGATATATTAAAAATACGTCAACTAAACAAAATCCAAAGTATAGGCCAAAAAGATATTTAAATTATTTTTTTCCGATAGTTCAACCCTAAAATAAGCACCTCTTGTATTATAATTAAGTTGTCAACAACCATGATACAATATATATATTTTTTGAATATTTTGAAGTACATGAGTGTGTATAGAACAACTAGGTTTTTTTTTTTTTTTCTTTTTTTTTTTTAATAATTTGTCTGGTGGAGATCAAACTTCTGTAAATTAAGTTTATGTCAATTATATTGAGTTATACCCAATTCAAATATAGATTTAACTAGGTAAGACATTATAATATCGGCAATTTTCAAATAACACTTAGATGGACTTAAAATTAGTGTAACTTAGTCCAGCTAATAAATAAACTCAGTGGTCTAGACATTTCTTTTTTAATTTTAAAACATTTATTTAGAATGTAAATGAGAGAAAAAAAATTAAGATATTGCGAACCTGAAGTTTAGTGAATAAAATTATAACTTTACTTCTTTCTTTGGTGAAAATTTATGAATCTCCCACTCTAGAGCTTGATATGAGATGTAATACTTTAAAATGTATTGGGTATTTAGAGAACTTATCAAATAGGATGATAATTATGTTTGGACCTTATTCTTTGTCTATGCATTTGGGAAATAAATTATATATAATTACCCCCTTTTGGACCACATGACCCATATAATTTGTCAAAATCATAACAAAAATTCCATAAATTAAAATTTTGACCCAGACATAAACAAAAGAATAACCATATGTCTTTGTCATAAACTCATGTAGTTCAATAAACCTTAAATGCATGAACTTGATGTGTAGAATAAATTTAAATAGAGAAAACTTTGGTGCATCATGTAATGAATATTAAGCCCACCAAACTTAATGACATAAGAACAACAATAATTGATGTGAAGGACAGGTAATTGCATTGATAGTTTGAAAGGGAGAATGTGTGGTTATATCAAATTTTCAAATTTAAGAATAGGTATGGCCCTTGATAATAACCCATAGATAACTCCAAACAAATTATTCTTCAAAATCTCATGCACAGATAGAAGCTGTTTTCAAAACTTTAATGTACTATTTTTTACCCATTTTCCTTTTGGACCATTGGAAAAAAGGTATACCCAATAATAACAATAATATCAAAACCTTATTTGTGGTACAAAATGTAACATTATTAATTTCTCTAACCAATTTGATGGTTATTTCATAATGTTCTCTTTAAACGTAGCAAAATGTTATTGTCTATCACTATTTATTACTGACAGACAATGACATTTTTGCTATATTTAAAAATATTTTCAGTAGTTTTATCATTTAAAACAATTATCTTTATTATATATATATATATTAAGGATGTGACCAACGTTCTATATTGAATAGATTATAAAGAGAAGAGATCATCATTATATAAGTAAGGGACAATAGCTCTCATTTGACATGAAATCTTTTAAGTGAATTCCAAAAGCGAAACCATGTTAATTTTTGTCCAAGTAGACCTTTTCGTACTATTATGGTGATATGTAGAAAGTCGTCTTTAATAAGCGGTATCAAAGTCATGCCCATTAACTTTGTCATGTCAAAAGAATACTTAGGTTTCGAACAAAGAAGTGGTGAACTTCAAAAATTGTATACATGGTGAAGGTCATCGCAACATCATTCTAAATCAAAATTTTCATCAAACATTCTAAAGGATTTATATTACAATATTTGAAAAAATATGAAGAATATGAGTATTTTTTTAAAAATAAATTGCAAAGTTCGAAGATATTTTTTTTACATATATAATTTAACCATTATTTAAGAGTCAAGTCATCGAATTGTTAGCCAACTGTGAATCGTGATAGCTCAAGAATATTGTTAAATTTCATGAAATAAAAAAGCTGGTTTTAATCCATAGTCCAGATTTGAAACTTTAATGACCAAAAATATATTTTTACTATTTAATCTTGAATGTACTTGCGGGGATCTTCCACATAATAAATTAAACTTATATATGTGAGTGACGCGTCAAAATATGAGTTGAATACATTAACCGTACAAAACAAAACTTCCCTGTCTCCTGTTCCAAACTCTAAAATCCGCCAGGTCACCTTTTGACAAGGTTAAGATTGCCAGCTCACCAATCAAATCAAAATTTGCCAGCTCAACTTTTGACCAAGTTATTTATATCACCGTTGGATACTGTCCCTTCATTCCTTTACATCAACAAAGGCAAATGACATTTATGTTTAATTGGTCCTATTGACAAAGATCAGGCAGTTAGGCCTCCTTGACAATGATTATGCATTAAAGCTTTGAAATATTATTCTCTTAATCATCATCCAGTGATTACCAAGAAAAATCTAGAAAATATTCTCATGATAATATAAACTAACAGTCTTATTATTTTAAAAGGAACAAAGAAATCTTTCAAAGATGGCTGTTAACCACTAGCAGGCTTAGTTGATCTCTTGTTTACAAACGAAAGGAACAGCCTGAGTTGTCCCATCAAAATTTATTAGGACAGTGCAGATTTTAAGGATTTGGTGAAATTTTCAAGCGCCTTCAATCCTTCTTCAGGAGACTGGGCTTCACCCAACAGCTTCACCATAGCACTACCAACTATGATACCATCAGCCCCCCAGCTAGCCACCTATGGACAAACACCACAACGTTTTATCGAAAGAAAATGCATTGACGAATGTATTGTTTCCATGTATGATGAAATTCGTTTACCTGTTTCACGTGCTCGGGTTTTGATATACCGAAACCTACTGCCACTGGTTTTTCCGTTACCTGTCAACCAAAGTAGAGTATGAGGCCTATGTTATTGCCTGGTTTCAAATGCCAACAGCTTTCAAAGTGCACAACTATTACAAGTATGTCATTGGTAGTTATTAAGATGACACACCTCTTTGATTTCCTCAAGGAGAGTTTGAACTTTCTCACTCACTGATGCACGGGCGCCAGTAACGCCAACAGAGCTCACCTATAATTGAACGAAAACAAATTTCATATTGCAAGTCTGACAGAAACGGACATCGTAATTTTGACTTAATCTCAATTGGATGATAATACATGAACTAACATAGAGAATAACTTAACTTCACCAAAATACTAGCTCTTTCAATGCAATCTATCATTCTATTGGTGCGCTGAAACAAAGCACACGGCGATAACAACAATATGCTCCCACAAAACAGAAGACGCCTCCAAAAGCCTTAATCTTCCCTTTTGGTTTTCCATTGATGATTGTTGGATTTCCTTTATATCTACTGCTGGTTGTATATTATACATATATTTTATGTGATATTTCTTTTCTTATTGGTTGATGGTCTTCTAAAAACCTTGTATTTGTTTTAGAAGTGAGAGAAGAAATACAATAACCTTATTCTTCTTCCCAATTCAAGTATGATAATAATAAAATTGACACCATAAAGACAAACAATGACCCAGCATATTTGTCAAGAACCAAGGCTTGGCTACAAGATAGCATCTAAAAAGCTCTAATCAACTTTTCATTAAAAGCCTTTTCAAGGTCCAAATTTGAAGGTTATACCTTTGTTTTCCTAATCGGTGATTTATCTTTTCTCAGTGAAAGGTTAAAATTCAGTAATCAAGTTGGACAGAACCATTTTAAGTCTTTCAGCTAGAACTTCGGTAATGATCTTGTATATATGCGTTGAGAATGAGAAATCTAAACTTGCTTACCTTTTATGTATATCACCCTGTAGAAAGTCTCATTAATAATCATGTTGTTAAAATACCAATCTGAAAAGAATCTGGGAATACTCCAAATATGCAGTCGTGATATAAGTACTAGCAAGACAATTCCAAGAAAAAAAATGTTGATGACACCATGAACACATCCCCTCCTTATATTAATTCTCATGTATTTAAATTAATTTTGAACATGGAATCCCAAAAGTAATAATAATAATTTATGAGTGTGACATCACAAGAAGCCTCAAAATGAGATGAAAACGCCAGAACTATTTGCATTTGAAGAGATAAAAACAGAAAATTTTCTTACAAGATATACAAATCCCTCTGAAGCTTCAACGATGGCTTTCATCCTATCTTTAGGCGTGGTTGGTGTAGTTAAGAGTACCTTTAGCAGTGTAAAAAATGCATAAGAACAAGCAAATATCTTGAAACAATACACTCTGCCTCTTCTTCTGACTTCGTGAACAAAGCATTAGAACAGAAATGGATAATGGATAATGTATAACAACTAATGATGTATAATTACGTCAAATAAGAAGAACGGCTCAATGAATTGCTACTTATTTCCTCAATAATTTAATTCTAGAGATGATGAAAATAATGCAGGGCATTACAGTTCAACAATAAAATAATTTCCAACAATGAAGGCAACTGTTTTCGGCCTTAACAATCATGATCAAGAAAACTAGAGATTCTGCCGGTTCAACCAATTAATTATAATTAATAATATACTAATCTTCAGATCTACAAACTATGTCGATAATTTATCTGCAGAATCAATGGAGCAGTTATCAGAGACCATTTACCACTATGGTCAATATCTTCAAATTAAAATCATAAATAAATATCAAAACCTATCACTAGTAATCAATTTAGATTATAAAGTCATATGAGTGAAGGAATTCACCAGCTCAATATTGTGCTTTACAGCTTCTTTTCTCAAAATTTCAGTCTCCTCAAGAGGAACATCCGGAACAACAAGCCCTGCAAGAAAGTGAAATGTAACTACCAACATATTCATGAACCTAAGGTTAAGAACAGTGTCTTTCCATGGAACTTTGTAAAGCTAGAAGTATTACATTAAGGTTATCATATAGAACATGTAAAAATATAATGAAACTCAAACAATTCTCTAGGTAGCATTCAATACAGTATCCCCATTTTAGAGTAAGTTCAAATATTGCCACTGATTTAACGTTGGGAGTAATAGCATAAGTAAAGGTGTATCACACAATCATTTCAATCTTACATTATTCACTTTTAAATAGTCATCAACTCTTTATGAAGTTAACGGTTTTAAGTTAGATAATTGCATAATAGTGAAAAAGATGCATAGTATTCCCATATGTCTCTGTCCTTTCTTTTCTCATAAAGAGACAAAGAGTTCTTTCTTGTTTCCAAATACAACTCAACTAAATGTCACAAAATTCGTGATTAGAGAAACAAGCTCAGTAGATCACACACCAAGTGCACAAAGAAAGTAAATTCGAAACAAGGATTTTAGAATATTATGTTCATTAACCAATGACATAACAGGTCCAAAACCATAAGGGACTTTTTGGGGAGCTGGAATGTAATAGTATTACTGGGAATCAGAAAAGTATTAGAATGCGTGAGGACTCGAGGAAGAAACGAAAATGAGATCATAAAGCGTGAAAATGATGGGAAATAGGATTAGGTTGAAAATTGTCAGAACGGAACGTATCTTGTATTACAAATAGAGTCTAAAACGCTTAATCCATACATTGATTTTGGATTACATTACATTACAATCCTACCTCATTACGGTCCCCCAAACACCCCCTAATTGTTTTCTAATACATACTTCAACTTTGTACCATTCACTGGGAAAAAGAAATTTACAATGTAATGATATTATCAGTAAATACAACCAGTATTTCTATGCAAATGCCAACACTAACATTTGGAGCCTGACAATTGGCCTAGCCTTGTCATGTTATCTTGAAATTAGGGCAGAAAAAAGTTGAAGTGTATAACATAATTGATTATGAAAGATCTATGAATTCATTACTTACCTCGTACACCAGCATCTTTTATTGTCATCATGAAGTTCCCAATGCCACGCTTAAGAATTGGGTTATAGTATGAAAAAAGGGCAATTGGGCAAGACAGTTCAGGAATAACCTAAGCAGCCGGAAACAAAACAAAAAGGTGTCAACTTTCAATTCCATTAATGAGAAACTAAAGGGCAGTGAAGCATATACAGACAGGACCAAAAGTGGAAGAGGAAAAGACATTGATATTATCTACAGCATGTTGCATGGTACAATGATATTACCTCCTTCAGCATAGAAATTATTGCACTAAAGTTTGTACCCCTAGCCAAGGACCGAGTAGCCGCAGCCTAAAGAAAAACATTCATAAGACAACTGAATAAGGAACAATACATTAAAAATGGAGAATTGAAGAGAGAGAAAGAGAGAGCGAGATGCAACCTGTATAACAGGACCATCTGCCAAGGGATCTGAATATGGAACACCAAGTTCAATTATATCTGATCCATAAGTGGAAAGCACCTTCAGGGCTTCAGCCGTGGTGGAAAGATCAGGATCACCAGCAGTGATGTAGGGGATAAATGCGACCTGTAAAACAAGCACGTATTTAAGACAACATTGACCAATGAAAAAAACTCATCCCGTTGTTTGAAATAGACCATAAACTATCAGACCAAACTCTAACCCTTCACATGATCAATCCCAATTAAGCATTAGTGGAAATAACTTGAAAAAGGAATCCAATTAGAAGATTTAACCCAGTAAAGACTTGAATTTATCAGAATTGAGTTGAAACGAGGACTCTCCACAGATTCAAACAGTCAGCCCCAAAATGCAGAAGAAGCATAATTCAACCAGAGATTTTTGTACGGATGACCCTCTCCCAAGTGCCCTATTGATCAATGACCCGCATCCCCAACAACAAATGAAAACTAACATTCTGCTTACGTCAAAGTGCACTACTGCATTTTATATAGTATCTTGTTAGTAGCGTCTCTTATATCATAGCCCTAACTCGATGGTCATGTCCATCGCAATTTTCATTTTTCTCAAGGTTTTGCCACTTCACCGCAATATTCCATGGCGAAAGCACAGGAAAGTTGCTAACAATTGAATTTATAGCTTTTGGAGCTCCAGAATCGACCGTATAAACGACCATATCTGAATCTCAATTCATTTACTCCTCCCCTCCTTGATGTTAACAGCCACGGTGGTGGAGCTATTGCCCCTGTGGCTGCTGCTTTTCCGTTGAACTCCTCAATGGAATCATGTTCCACAATTATCATCGACTTGGAATCTCCTAACCTCATCTTTCTCTTCTTTCACAAGGCTATATTGTTAGCAACGGTGATGAGGTTTTCTTTTGTTAGCAACTTTGCTGTGTTTTCGCCATGAAATATCGCCATGGAATATTGCGGTGGAATGGAGAAAAATGAAGATCGCGATAAACATGACCATCAAGTTAGGGCTATAACAAAAGAGTCGTGCCTAATGCAATACTATTTATACTATATAAAATACGGCAGGGCGCTTTAACGTAAACAAAGGTTTAGTTTTCATTTGTTTTTGGGTGGATCATTCATCGTTTAGGGGTCTGAGAATGGGACAACCGTTCAAAAATCTCATTCAACAAACCAAACAAGGACAAAAATAAAGAAACGAACCAGAAACGAAATGTCAAAATCAAAGTTGGAGAGAGTAGATGGTAAGAAAAATTTACCTTGTCTTGTTGCTTCAATTTGCTGAATGTTTCGGACAGTCCTACAGCAAGGGAGGCTGTAAGGGCAGCCATTGGAACAAATCGCTTGGATTGGAAGACTGAAATCTTACAAGGATGAGGGGGAAAGATAAGGGTAGTGGGTATCTTGTTGAATGGAAGTAACCTCGAAGAATTGAAAGCAATGTCCATTTGGAGCTAAACGAAGGTCGGGAGTTCACTGAGTTTCAAATTCAAAGCAAAACAAGAGAGGGTTTGGTAGAATTTGGATTGACAAATGAGTTTTGTGTCCGATTAAAGTTTAATTTAGTTTTTAAAAAAAAAATATTCAAATTCAAATATGGAAAGAAAATGAAATCTTACCTTATATTGAATCTGAGAAGTTCAGTTTCGATTTTCAATGACAGCGATAATCAAAAGGGGAAGGGAGCTCTATTGGGCCGTCCTTGGTTTGTCCGGAATTGAACTTACGGCGATTCCATAGCCACTGTTCTGCTGATTTGTCTCGAGGGCTTACAAGAAACCTGAGGAGAAAATTTGGCGGCTCAATACTTTTTGATATGTTCACTTTTTGTTGGTTTGACTCTTTTTTTTTTTTCTTTTCTTTTTTCTTTTTTTACGTATTATAATGATAGAATTAATTTTTCGTGAACATATCATCTATTGATATTTTTTAAATTTTCATGGATTCATCATCTAACCCGGTAGTTGAAAAACATGTTTTTTAAGACTTAGGATTTAGTTGGTTTTTGCTCGATAATTATGTGCTTAGATACTTTTCTTTGTTGTTTTTTTAAGAACCAAGTAATTGAATGGAATTTGAGGAATTGAGGTGATTATGGAGAAAAAAGAGCCTAAAGGTAGTAAAAATGTACCTAACTTATGAAAAGAGGAAAAAAAAATATATATATATATATGAAAAGGAAGTGCTCGGAGTGTTACAACGCTAAAATGAGTGTTGCCCAATGCTTTGAGCCTAAGAGCTAGTGTTGCAATGCTTGTTTGGAGCGTTTCAACGCTATCACATTGCGGAAAAAAATTGTTCTTTATATTTTAGGTCATAATGTTTAGAATAAGTGGTCATTTTGGGGAATAACCAGTTGTTTTCTTCATTTTTTCGCCTTATATCTATCTGTAGTATGAGATTTCATAGACTAGATGTAGATCTTGTTTTTTAGGGTTTAGATTTTGAGAGTGCAAAGAGGCATCGAGTTTCCAGTGGTTATAGACCAGATTGCATCGAAGAGTATTTGGGAGTGTATTTTCTTTTTAGGTGTGGTTTTATCCGATTTTAAGGGAAAATGTTTCTGAAATTTTCAATAATTTTACTAAGATAGTATTTGCTAGGCAATTATTTTGAATAACATTTTTAGAGTTTGACAATGGATTTCTTAGTTTAATTGGAATTTATTGTTGTCATGTTGCATCCTAAGTTTGGTACAGTAATTTAGGAGATAGAGTCAGATCGCCAATAACTCTTCTTTCTCTCACCCTACGTCTAAGGAGTTAGATAAATGATACGACATAATTTTGTATTTGGATTCATGTTTTTACTTGCGTTTCAATTTTACTGTACGAGTTCTGTTGATTCACGTTTGAGTGTTTTAGATTGAAATCCTTATTTGAAGGAGTAGTAAATTAATTAGATTTGTAATTTTGATTGGCTATTGGACTATATGCAAGGAAATAGCTAGGAAAATAGTGAGGAATTTATATGACTTGGCATAAATATTGTGTTTCCTAAATGGCTTAAGGAGATTAGTAATTAATTTTGATGCATAAGAAAAGGTTAACGAAAAATTTGGAATTTAGTTTCTACGTTCATATAAGTTAAACGCAATAAAATCTATAGAACTCTTATGCGAACATCATATATTGACATCCTCGAACATTTTAATCCCTTGGATTGAATTTTCTTTGATCAATTAATTTATTTGCTTTCTTTAGTTTATATATATATATATATATATATATATATATATATATATATAATCAAGTTTAGTCCTCTAAATAAAATTGGAATAATCTTTATGATAGCTAAAAAAATTATTAACCGATCTCTAGAGGGCGATACTCATCTTGACCTAATTTAAACTATATTATAATTTGATGTTTGCACTCGTGCATATCAATGGTGAAACAACATTTTTATTATAACTTAAAAGATTAAAGAAACATAAAAATAGATAACAAAATGTCACTAATGAATTAAACTCTTGGTTCCTCATATTTGAAGTTTATTTTAAATTAGTCCCTAGGTTCCAAAATTGAACAATCAAATCTCTAACATTTTGAAAATGTTTCATTCTCATCCATCGATTAACGGTTTTGTCTATTATAAAGTGTGTAGTATCCAATGTACTAAAATTCTCATGGGCAGATGTTGTGACATTGCTAATATAAAAGGCTTTAGAGCAAAATAAATAAATAAAAATAAAATAAAATAAAATAAATCCTACTCTGCCTAGTAGCGGCCTGCTGTTAGGACCGGAGTCTCGAGGCATTCAGTAAAGCTTGGTGGGCCTTGCACGAGCCAACAACATTGAGTGTGGGTCAATACACTAGAGTGCAGAAGACAAGGCAAAGCAGTGAAAATATACCTTTTATGGGACTGTCGATGAAGGCAACCCATTGCCATATGGATGACACATCTGGCAGCACAACTTGGCACACAACCATGGTCGATAGGCCGCACAGCAGAACGCATGGACACGAGCGGTTGTGGGTCGACATGCCGTTGCAGGAGTTGGACGCTGGTAGATGGTCATGGTGCATTCACTGGGTGGCACACGCCCAATCAAACATGACACACACAGGGCGAGCATGCACGCGCGAGGCTGTAGGAAAGTGCACACATAGGCTAGTGGGCGCGAGCGAGCAAGCACGCACAGAGGCGCAAGGCAATGCACACGAGACAACCTTGCTGTAAGAAACACAACCGCACAAATTGGCCAAGGAGATCAATCCCCACGTCTTTCTCTTACTCTATCAAATTTACTCACATGAGTCTTTGTGTGTAAATTAGATGCTAAAACAAGTAAGCCTTATTTATACTACACCTCCATTAACCACTGTCAACAAATTCTGGGTTGTTGAAGACTACCACAAAGTCAACCCATCCTCATACTTTTATAACTCACCCTTATGCTTCACTTTGCTAAATACAACATACTCTTGACTCGGACTCAAAGCTTTGCTCTTCACTCCAGGTGTTATCCCACACCCTGGCTCTTGCAAGACCTGTCGGGCCATGCTACATGCATCGATAGGAGGCCACTATTAGACAGAGTTGAGGGGAATAATTTGAAAGGATTTGGTTTCAAGATGTGTTTTTCTTGAAGGCCTTCTATTTGCAATCTCACAATATCAATGACATGAAAACTTTAAAATTATAAGTTTCACCGTGAATAACATGAACAATTTGAAAGGGTCTGGTTGTGGCATGCACATACATGGGACAATGCCATGCTTATGATGGACTACTGGGAGAAAAATTTATCTAAGACAAGTGCTTATGAAGAACACTTAGAATTAAGTGCAAAGATTGGAACCAAATCAAAAGATTCCTTAAAGTTTAGGCGCGTGACTTAAGCATTGTCCCATATTTAGCAAAATTCAAGTTAAGGTTAGAAGCATCTCTTTGGGCTTCTATTGCATCGAGAAATAGATTTGTAAAAATACCTTAAGGTGTGTTCGGTTTAACTTTTCAAATCTTAGATTTAAAAAATAAATCTTTTTTTTTTTTTTTGAAGTATTTATCAAAAACTCAAAATAATTTTCAAGTATATTAAAAATAAAAAATAAAAAATAAAAATAAAAAGACACTCGTGGATAGTGGTTGTTGGAGGTGTAGGATAAATAGGCTCCAAATTGTGGAAGCATTCCATTCATACATAATCTCTTTGTAGAGTAAACTTGAGAGAGGAATCGAGAAACTTCGAAACTGATCTTGATCTTCTTCACCAACTTGTGTGCTTGTGTCGTACAGTTTTGTTTCTTCTAGCAAGGTTGTCCGAAGATCCATCGACCAAACTAAGAGAAACTTCATGTATTGTACCAAAAAACTTGAATTTGATTAATACGTACCTATGTTATCAATTAAAATATTAAAATCCCAACATTACGCAGCTCAACAAACTCTATACACACTTCAGACTCGCAAAGCTCCTTGGTACCTATACATCATTCTTCATTGTTCAAATATCACATTAGGCACTAGCAAAATTAACCCATATTTATCAATGGCCTGTTATATATGAGAATCATCTAAGAAAGAATCAGTATATCATTCACCATTCATTCAAAATCTAAAGCATATTTCATGATTCTTGCCATTAGAACTAAGAACATCAAAATTGAAGTATCTCCACATTAATATGATACTATCTCACTTAACATATAAGTCTTACAACTTTGTTTTTAGAATCACCTAAAATACTGTTAAGGATCCCCCACGGAACAAATTAAAAGATCTCGCAATGTTTATAAAATACGTAGACTATGAGATGAAACCTCATGTTAATCTAAGTAAGTCTACAATCCAAAAACAAAAACTGAAATCCGATCTAAGAGTAAAAAATCCAAAGAAAACCAATCTTGAAGGGATATGTTCAACCTCACAATGTTCATAAAATGCATAGTAATCCTCTCATTTAACAAGTTCCTCATAGTGATGAAAAAGATTCTTGCTTTTATATGAACCAAATATCAATTCTTCAACGTGAAACTTTAGTTGCACCCAACAAAAATATTATTTTCGAAGCATTGAAGCTATCAATAGCATAAAAATTAGGAGCTCTCTCCAAATATTCACGTCTTCGAAAGCACCCATTTTCCTTCAATTATGGCCAAATTTAAAAGTTTGAGACCAGTGTCTGTACCATGGGGAAGTATAGAATGTGAATAGCACAAAAAAAAATTGACTTCCATGACCAAAAGATACCAATACCTTTTTGCCTTTGCTTTGTTTGCTAAAAGGAGAAGAATCCCTATGTCTAAAAAGAATATGCAGCCTGCCTTGCCCTACTTCCAATAAAGCTCGCTTCAACATTTCATCACATGCATAATATTTACAAGTTACTTAACCCAACGTGAAAGAGGCAAGGGAGATGATCAAGTTGAGTCTTTTCATGTGAATTTATTTGCTTTTCTATCTCTATATATGCAATGTATGTCGACATTTAACAATCTCCTTGTAATTTTAAATATTAATCAGCACTCAGCACAAACAGTCTACTCATCAAACAGATTAATAAAAGCTAAATGGCAAAATGTATTTTATACTGAGAAAAAAGGTAAGAATCTAAGAGCTAATATAAAATAAAACTCAGCAAAATAGAGTGCAATCATGAAAGTATGGAAACTGAAATATGTATCAATTTTTTAAAGGGTAGAGTAGAAGGGATAAGATGCTACCTTTACAATGTTAGCAAGTAATCTACAGTCCGACAGAAAAGTCTCACATAATAATTTTGACCGTAGCTGCTTCCTATTTTTTTTTTTTTTTTTAATCCTCTTCTTCTCTTTAAGACATAGCTGTAATAGGAGTCAAAATAACATGGGTACCCAAAATTTATATAATTATTATTTTATAATTAAATTATCAATTTAGTTTACAAACTTTGAGATTTGTATTTATAAATCTATTCCATCCCTGAACTTTGATAACCCCTCATATGTAAGAAAATGGATTATAAAACTAAGGAAAAGAAATATTTTCTAGTTTTACATTTCGATTCTAGTTTATTTTGAGAAGAAATTTCATACATTTTTATTTTCGTACATTCTTATTCTTAAATTTTAAGTTTTGCTTACATACTTTTTAAATCTGTGATTTCTTCTCCCCCGACTATTCCGAAAGCTGGGATTCTTATATCTGTTTGGAGCATCCGCCAATTTATAGTTAACTATAAATTTTCACTTTTAATGTCAAAAATCAGAGTGGACATAAATAAATTATCAAAGAAGAACTAACCCACTCAATGCAAAATAATAAAAACTCAGAAACTAATATAAAATATTGAAACAACTCAACACTCAAGTTCATGTAAAAGGTAACATTTTGAAATTATGGTCCAAATAAAAATTAACTTAAACTTTAAGATACATTTTGAAATTTGGTCCATCCAAAACTTAGGACCAAAATTTAATCTACAACTAAAATAAATCAGGTCTAATTGGAGAAAGAGTAATAAAATAAAATAACCAGAGGAGAATAATCTGGTGCAAATTTCAAGATAGAACGTGAGCCGATTCCGATTGTACAAAATAGCAGAAATGACAATTTTAAACACAAGCCCGAAATAGAGAGATTCTCAACTAAATCCAGGACCTCCAAACAAGATTTATCGATGTTCTAATTCTAATTGGATTCTATTTTTGGATGGTACTCTTCTGATTAATGAACTAAGACACATTTTTTAATTCATTACAACACTTTATCCCAGTAATGGAATTTATTTAAAAACATAATCTGTTGAAACCCGATGGAAAAGAAGGAAGTTTATACTTCAATTATGTCAGTGGGGAGCCAGAAACGACCAACCCCCTCAAAACAGGAAGAGAGGAGATTAAAAAGCAGTGAATACAATGGGGGAGGCTTTTAAGAGCAAACAGTGTTTTGCTAAAAACAACAAAAGAAAATGGTGCATCAGGCCAGAAGTTCATTTAAGTAAAAGATTTATTATGGTATTAGTTCTGGACATCATCGTCAGGACAGGGCCCATTAAATGCAAAACCACCCACCTCCTACTACTTTTTATTTTTGCCTTTTTCGGCTATGCCACTCAAGTTCTGCAAATGAAAGCCCTATTTCTTAACCCCACACCCACCTTTCACCTTTCCTTTCCTTGTTTGCTTCTACAAATAAGGTGTAAGATTCTTAAACCATGTGGAGAGGGCAGGGGGTATGGAGTTAAAATGGCCCATATGCAACATCCAACCTCAGATTGATCATTATACGGTTCATTATTTTAACGGCAGTTGAGTGATCGCAATGTAAGAAAATCTGTAAAGTTTAGATTTTTTCAGTGACTATATCATTGATAAAAGAATATCCCTTATAGAAATTTATCAACAAAAAACTAACAAAAAAAAAACGATCATGGATTGGTGGTAAATAAAAGAGAAAATAAAAGAGAATTACTTCGATAAGGAACTAAAAGGTCAAAAATTCAATCCATGGTAGATTTAATATGAATTTGCTTGACACCCAAATATTAATATTACATAGTTAGACACTACCATTAAATTTAAACTTAAATAAAATTTTAGATGTGCTACCGATTCCGATACCCATTGCGATTGCCCTAATCTTAGCCATACCCCCAAAATCATGAACTTCAAACGGCAGACAGCTAGCTAAATTGAACCAAATTTGGCTCCCTTCTGTGAACCATTTTCTATCTGCAGGGGATTTCTGGAAATGGCCAACATTTCTCATACATCCAGCGAGGTAAATGGGGGTACATCATATATGTTAATGAACTAGTAATAAAATATTATAGACACTAGAGAGGTTCAGGAGAAGTGAGGGGTATGGTCTCATAAAACAGGACCCGGAATCATTCATTATATCACTATCTTCCCGTTGCAGAAGGATGGATAAAGAATATGGATGTGTCAGAGAGGCCATTTTAGCTTTATCATAAAAAGGAAAGAGGAAGAATTATTAACTCACCTCACGTAGCTCGAGGCCAACAATGCTTTGGTGTAATCTTCTTCAATCATAAAATCAGTTCCTGCCATCCTCAAGAACAAAACAAGCATTTCAGTGGTGGAATATAAAAAAACATAATTCCCTGAAAAGTATCATTGAAGAACAACAGCTGTGAGTTGTTTCCCTTACCGTCGTTGCTTACCAGTACACCTTCAATTAAAGATCTAAACAGAAACCATCATTGAAGAACAACAGCTGTGAGTTGTTTCCCTTACCGTCGTTGCTTACCAGTACACCTTCAATTAAAGATCTAAACAGAAACCTGATGACCTGCAAGGGAATTTTAGGGGAGAGGGGGGAAGCCTTTTACAGACTTGATAGCTGTAAACTATTTGTCTTTCAAATTTTATTGATACGAGTAATATCCAAACCCAAACCCAAACCCTTACACAAAAACCAGAAGGGGATTTGAAGGTTAACACCATGATATAGGTTGTGTATAACTTTTTGTTTTTACTAGTCAAAAACCCAAAAAGGATAAAAGAAACAAAACCAAAAATTTCATGGCTAGTCTTCAATAACTGATGCCAAACCAGTTACAATCTTAAGATTTCTAGCCCCAACCGATAAGCTTTTAGGCTTAAGCTCCGGAGGCTTCCATTCCTTTACAACTGCAGCAGTCTCAACCTCTCCCAACCCATTACGATCCACCGATTTCTCAGCATCGAGACGGAGATTGGTTTGCAAGTTTTCAACAGTATGCTTTGACTCAGGATCTGGGCTTAAAATCGACAAGGATGTCGCACGAATATGAGGAGAGAGCCACTTCGCTTTTACATACTCGGCTTTTCTCCATGGCGGAACAGGCATCCCCTTCTTTCTTAAGCTCTGTTTTGCAGCCTCTGATACAACCGATACGATCCTCTGAAGCCGACAAGGGTTGCCGACGAAGATGTAAGGAATGAGTTGGAGGATCGATTTGTAGCTTTTGGTTGACCGTGCAATTTCAAACTCTGATCGAAAGTCGATGTCTATCAATAAACGTTCTCCTTCAATAATCACATCAACGTATTCGTAATCCCCTGTTGCATCAGAAAAATTGATTCCAATCAACTATAATTAGAAACAATCGGATTTCAGTTGCTTAGTTTAATTCAAATTTTAAAACAACAATAGACGGTCCGGTTCAAGTACCCTCCATTTTCTCCAGAATTAACCAATTCGTATAATTTTTGGGTAAACCCTCTTCTCCGGAGAAAGATAAACCGCTCGAATTCAAATTCAAAACCCAAAATTTTCCCATAATCAACGAGAAGAGTAATTAGGAAATATACCGGCCGGATATGTAGGCGACTTTTCCCAGTGAGATTTGCAGATGGAAGCGTCGTATCCAAGAGCCAACAACCCATTAGTAACAATCTCCCTTGCTAAGTTGTCTTTACGTTTGCAGACCTTGTTCTTCTCTACGATCCTGGCCGTATCCGCTAATAAATTCCTCTCATGAACACTCGTACAAGGAATTAAGCTCTGCTCGAGTATGAAAACGTTATCAGGAAGGATAGAAACAAGAAACATATACCATATATGGAAAAATAATGAAACAGAAACTGATAATTTCCCCTCAAAAAAATGTGAATAAAGATGATCCTTTATACCTTCAGAAGTTCCCATGCCTCACCACCGGAAGAAAAATTTGAATCGCCAAAACCACTATGTGGATCCAAATCCTCTTCGGAGCTGTCCGTATAGTTTCCATTGAAGCAGTTGCAGCGACTGCGGCCGCACCTAGATGCGCTGAATTGTTTCTCATTGTTGTCCTCTATGAAATTCTGGACCATATTCGCCAAGCATATAGAACTCGGCTCTAACTCAGAAGAGACACCATCGGAGCTGTCCTTGTTAGCGTTCAATTCTTCCAAGTTGGCCTTCTCTGCCGAATTTCTCAGTACGTTCGGGAATTGTCTCTCGAACAATCGCTTCAATTTCGACTTCACAACCGGCTTCACCAGCTCGAACCGAGCTGCTTCTTCGTCTGTGTCAAAATCGATTGGCTGGATCTTCATTTGAAATGGCATGTTCAGAGAAGCTCCTTCGAACGAAATTCAGCACCTCCTCAGATAGTCAGATCTCAACAACTATTATCTTCATCATTTTCCAAAATTGAAGCTCGTATTCTTCAATTCCTTCGGTTAATTCAAGAATAGGAACGAACAAGTGTGTTCACAAAAACAAGCAAAACAGAGTTATGCTAGCAAGACGGAAAATGTGAGTTCGATAACCTACAGTCCGATTGCAATCGTCATCGAAATCTCTGAAGTGTATCTCGAAATTAAATGTGCTCAGTTGAATTTGAGATAGCTGAAAAATGAGAAACCTAATCCCTAATTATTAAAATGTAGTTTTTCTCCCTAATTTTCTAAACAGAATATGGAATAACTTCGAAACTCAGCCAAGTAAAGTCGCTTTCGTTTACGGAAACCGGATACGGTCAGAGTGCTCAGACCGTACCTGCAACGCAACCGACCATAAAAAACTCCATAATTTCCAGCGAGAAACAAACTTTCCGGCGAGGTGCGGCGGTCGCCGGTGAAGGGAAAACGTAGCAATGAACTCGGTTTGGAGTACGGTCTCGGCTTTTCTTCAGTTGACGATGGAAGAGAAATGAGAAGTCTTCGAGTACATTTAAAAAGAGAAACGAGGGGTGCTGACTAGGATTTATATCCACGTAGGATTTCCGACGTGGCATTAGAACGATATAATCACCCACAAGTACCACGTGTCGACCCGCCGATGAATTTGCTTCGTGGCCTTTGCGATTTTCTTCCACGTTATGTTTAGATGACGATAATATTTGGGGGAAAATGTTATCCCGAAACTACCCTTGAATAAAAATTGAAATGATGAGTTTACCCCCGGCCCTCATACACGGAGGCGTTCACAACCGCCACATGATCGTGTGGCGTGGGCGAAGGGTAGCTAAAGAAAACCAACCAACCTACTCCGGCGAAATTCTCGTGTCAATACGAAATGACGAGATTGCCCTCCGTCATTAAGAGAGTTGAGGCAAACTGCGACCAGAGCTCGAAGGACGAAGAGGTTATTTTGTCATTTCGATACAGTTAAGGTTTTGGTGTCGAAAAACACTTTTTTTTTTAAATAATAATAATAAATAAATAAATAACCATCACAAAAGAATAATAATAATAAAAAAATACCGAAACACTTCTAAATTTTTATGTCCCCACATTATCCAATTCCGTTGTTGGATTTTTCATTTGTTCTTTTGAGAATTTAATAAACTTGTAATAAGTCCATGCTTGATAAAATTATTTCTGAAAAGGCATATTAATAATTTTCCTTGTAGTACTCCAATTTCCTTATTTAAATATCTTACTCGTCTTCTTTAAATAACTTTTATTTCTTAGGAAAAAATACTTTTTTTTCCACTGAGTTTCAACTCTAATTAGAAAATGTTATTCTCTTAATTATTAAATTTTAAATTTGATTTCAATTTATTCTTTAATATTCAAAATGTTACGATTTTACCTTGACATTCGAGTTATATTTTAATTTGGTTCTAGATTTCATTGTTTTACATTTTTAACCTCAAATTTCTATCAAATACTCACTTTCAACTTTTTGACATTATTATGTATTAATTAATTTAAAATTATTCTGATGTAAAATTATATATTCAATTTTTAATAATGATGAAAAATAATGAAACTTAATTAATTATAATTATTTTAAATTAATTAATGAACTTTACCATTAAAGACAAAGAAAAAGAGTAATAAAAAACTCGAAACCTAAAGACCAAATTAAAACAAACTCAAATCTGAAGGTGAAATCGTAATACTTTGAAACCTGTAGACTAAATTGAAACCAAACTCAAAACTTGACTAAAAAGTGTGACATTTTAAAACCTACAACCAAAAAGGTATTTTTCTCATATTTTGATTATGAGTGATTGGAGTGAGACGTACAATTAAAAAACTCAAAGATCCACGAGAAACTTTCTAAAGCTACGGCAATATGAAAAAAAATGTTGGAAAAAACCTCACACTGCTACTACCGGAATAAGCAAAAAACAATAACAAAGAAATTAAAGGAAAGTAATAAAACTAGAAAAACATTAAGAAAAACTCCAAATGAGAGAAAAAACCTTGGACTAAAAATTTAACTATGTGAAAAATTATTACAATCACACAAAAGAATTTTATTTCTCAATCTCAATTACAAGAGTATTTTCTCAAAACTTTTAGCTACCTATAGTCCTTCTCACTCTCAAACTAGAGCATACATAAAAAGAATTTAAGTAGAATTAACACACCTCTTATGATGTTTTGTGTCAATTATTTTTTTTTTGTACTTTTTCGATACGAGACAATTGTACTTCTAATATTTTGTTAAAATTCAACAAAATATTTTATACTATCTCAATTTAAATTTATTACAGAAGTAACAAATTTTATGAAATTCACGAAATAAACTAATAAAAAAAATTAATAAATCATTTATTAATAAATTGTTTTGTGGTGTGGATAAGCATTAGGTAAATGTAATGAAGGTTGGAAAAAGTAGGAGGTGGTTTGGGGTCTGGGTTTGAGGGAAGTGATTGTGAAGTAGTTTTAGGGTGACGTATGCAAAACTGCAAAACGACGCAGTTCTGTTCAGAGCTACACATCAATCAAACTCATATCACGTCATCTCAACACTCTCCTTCCATCTACTAACGCCACGTGTACCTTTTTCATTTTCCCAACAAAATCACAATTTCATTCACCATTATTCTTCTTCATCAACAATTTTTCACTACTCCATCATTTATTTCTTCTACTTCATAATCCCTTTTTTTTTTACATCATAAATCTCTGTCTTTTATTTTTATTTTTATTTATTCGCGCTAGTTCTCGTTTTAGCTCACTCTCTTGTTATTTTATCCATCTTCTTACTCACCTTCTTATCATCTTTATTATCTTTTTTGCTTCTCATATTCTCGAGCTCAATTTGTCTTTCATTTTTCGTAGTGGGTGAAAGGTTTTCAGAATTGTCCTAGTCATATGTCTATTCCCTTCTTCTTTAAATTGACCTTCTACACTTCTCTAATTCGAATACATCGTTTGAGCTGGCCTTAAAGAATACTTGAACCAATGTGGTATCAAATTGATTACACTCTAATGCCTAAATTAGTACATGAAATACTTCACTCGACTAAGCACAAAAAGAATTGTACTTCACTCGACTAAGCACAAAGAGAATTGTTTACTCCTTGAGGCTGTTGGTGTGAGACCATTTATACAGCTCACATCATCTAACTCCCACTTAGGGATATGTGTATACTACAGGTGTTAGGATAGGCGTGGCTCTCGAGATTGCAGAGTGTCAAAGTGAGCTCGACTGGTTGACTCAAAACTCAAGGATTTTACTTTTCCTTTTAAGAGCGTAGAACCTTATGTAGACTTTCGTACCCCTTTGGACTTAGGCCTTGCCTTGAGCAATCCTCAACACTCTTCGACAATGGTGTTCATCATTCATAAGACCATTGATGAGGCCTACGAAGTCAGCTATGACCAATTCATTGTATTTAGAAGTGTCGGTGTCTAAAACAATCTTTTCCTATTCCATATGCATTTCAGTTGAACTCAAACTTCCTACTACCGAAGTCGAGAGGATATTAGAAGAGACATTGCTCCCTTTATGTGGGCTCTACTTTTGAGAGTCAAATTCATGGTTAAAATGGATAAAAGTAAAAGTTTATGGTTAAAATTTGTACAACTTGTCAAGCTTAGTATCACACTTTTTTTTTTCCCAAAAGAATTGTAAGAAAAAATTGTCATCTACTATTTTCACTCCAAGTTCAACACATCAAAATATGGAAAAACAGGCATACGTAGTTTAATAAATGCATGTGAAAAACAAAAGGATTTTAAAAATAAATAAATATATATGTTTGGACATGTGAGGTTGTACATAACATTTATTATCTATATTTTAAAGATTTGTTATTTTATTTTTTTCAGTACAATGAAGATATTAACTTAATTTAAAATTAAAGAAAATAAGTTAGTAGGTTATAGCATAAAAAGTAGAATAAGCAAAGTATTTCTTTTGCTTCTTTCACTTATTTTCTTTTTCCTTTTGCAATAATTTCCCTTTGCTTTCCTTAGTCAAATATAGAACCGAATATAAGAAAGTTAGTGATGTACGATCATTTCCCATCTTTCTTTTAAACCAAACATCATATCACACGTGTCCTTCTCTCCTTTCTTTTTAATTAAACCAAACATAAAGTTGGCCCATTTATTTATTTATTTCTTAGAGTAAACAAATTAATTTAAGCAAATGCCTAATCCTTCTCCCATAAATAACAATTGAAGTATTTCATACTCCATTCTTTTCCTTGTTTCTCGACAAAATCTAGAAAGAGAAATTACACAGATTCCACCCTTTGTAAAGTTCTCCAAATTGGAAAAAACTACCGACTACTATAGCAGGAATAAACAAAAAAAAAATAATAATAAATAAATAAATAAAATTGCACAACAATTTTATTATGTAAACAATTATTACAATTACACACAATAAATCTCTTTTTCGATCTCAATTATAAGAACAACATCCTCTCAAAACTCTTCTACTACTCACACCTTTTTTTCACTTTCAAACTAGATAATACATAAAAAGAATTTAACTAGACTTAGTACACCTGAGTTTAAAAGTATTTCTAACTGGGATAATTTGAAACCATCGACGTAAACTTCTTTTATAGTATTTGGAGCCCATCACTTTCTTCAATGTTTCCAATGTAAGACTACTGCTCTTCTAACATTTTAATTTGTTAAAACCCAACACTTAAGTGGTTTTGGTTTGTGTCTATTTGTTCTCTAGATTTTTAAAAATTATTATTAGATTCTTAAATTTTCAATTTTGTGCCAAATAGATTAATTATGAATTTGAAGAAATACTAAAGTTAAAAGACTAAGTTCATAATTTTGAAAGTTCTACGATCAAATAAATACAAATCACTATAACTAAATTGGCAATTAAACACTGCCCCTCTCTTTTTTCTTAAAAATATAAGCTTTTTTTTCGGTTAGGGTTTTATATTGTTATCTTAATAGGACTTTGCTTTAAAAAATAGAACACATTAGTATAGCATTATAATATACAAAAAAAAATAGAGAAATTATGTCTATCTGAGTCTATTACAAGTCTACCACAAATAAAAAGTAAAATTTTTTTATATTTATAATTATTTTCAATTGTGTTTTTTTTTTTTTTTTTTTTTGAAAAAATCCCATCAAAGTAAAATAGAATCTAAATTTGATAGTGTCGTATGAGCAAAGCAAGAAATCTACAAACTATACACATATATATGGTTCTTTACTCCACAATTCATGTAGTTTGAATATTTTTTGTTCAATATCCAAACTTTTCGTGGGTTTAATTTTGGTTATTGTTGTAATTTTTAATTCCAAAAAGGTCTACAGTCTCTAAGGCTCCTTTGAAGTTTGAGGTTGAAGGAGATTGTGTTTCTTTTAAAAAAAAAATGTGTTTGGGCTTTATAAGCTTTAATACCATATTAGATAAGTATTAGACTAATTAACCACTTGACAATAAATGGAGTAAGCCCTAAATGACTTGTTTGGCCTCAACCGACCCTTTCCATTTGACGAATGAGGCATGTCAAATTTGTGCCTCAACCCATTTGGCTTAAGGATAAGTCTATTTTAATTTTGAAACCCTAATTGTCAATGCAAATGTTTGATTTGATTAATCAATCTTCTAACCTTACAAATTCTAATAATTATAATAACAATAAAAATGCTCAAGATCACTTCAACAAAATCCATCAAATTTTTGTTTTCTTAAATTGAGATTACAATCCAACATCCATCTAATAAACAAAAACCTTTTTAATGGTCAATATCATATACATTTTAAATCTTAAAAGAGAGAGAAAAAATATGTTAAATTATAATGGTAATAATTCAAGAGGTTGAATCTAACCACCATTACAATTCATAGATGGTCGGTATGCATTTTGAAACATTTATACTATTTGATTGTTGGTTGATATTAAAAATTCGAGAATATTTTCTACAATTTATCCTTATTTAAACCGTATCGTCTCAAAATTCTTTAAATTTACAATTTGATCCCCTAACCACCAAACAACACAAAATGGTATGTTGTGTTATTGTTTTTATACATAAATGTACTAGTTACTATGTGTGTGTGTGTGGATATATGGGTATAGTTGGAATATAGGATAGGTAAAGGGATATTTTTGGTATATAATGATGGATACATAGGAAGCTAACAAAGTGCAACGCGTTTTGGGTCATGTTTTTCGGTGCTATCTTTTTCTTCATAATTGTTGTTTAGTTGAAGTGGGGACTCTTATGAAAAATATGGGGCAAATTTGCAAATCTCTAACAAAAATAAACCGAAAAAGAAAAAGAAAAAGAAAAATTAATATATCATTTTAGTCCATCTATTTCAGATTTCATTCCATTTTAGTCTCTCTATTTTTTAAGTATATAAGTTTAGTTTTTGTATTTTCAATAAATCTTAAACATAGTTTTTACTAAATTAACTTTAAATGACTAAATTTAAAATTTATCCAAAGTATATAAACGAAATTTGGTTAGGTGCAAACAAAGTCTCACCTTGTTTGGGGAAAAAATGGTAATGGTTATGAGTATACAAATGTAGACAATTATTTCTATTGGTATGAAACTTTTCAGATAGTACCAAAAGTAAAGATACGAGAGTTTATGTTTAAAGTGAATAATATCATAAAATTTTAAAAGTATAAAACTATAATAGAATAGAATTTAAAGTACGAAAGTATAATGGTATATATTTTAACCTTTAATTAGATAGATAGTTTCAATTACCTTTTTACCATGTCTACATTTTACCTCTATATTTGGTTTTGTAAGTTTTCTTTTTTAAAAAAGCTCTAATTCCCTATTTCCCGTCGAGGGTTGCCTTTTTCCCCACTTTAGGTGTTATTTTTTGACATTGGATAAAGCAAGATAATAGCTTGCTTTTCAATTTCAAGGTCCCATAAGTGATGGCCATTTCCACTTTCCTCTTTCATAAAAGAAATGAAAAAAAAGAAATATATATATATATATTTCTATATATATATGGTCTAGTGGTTCAACTTTGAGTTTGAATTTGTTTAATTACGAAACTTTTAAAAGTGTTTAAAGAGATTATTCAACTTTCAAATTTTGCGTCTACGAAATCTATAATGTATCTAAAAATATATATATAAATTAGTTAATTTATTAACTGTAAATTGAATCTTATGTCTAACAAAACTATAAAACTTTGAATTTTATCTTGATTAAGTTCATGATTTTTAAAAGATATCAATAGGTCAAAGAGTAATACTTTGATGTAGCTTAGATTGCCCTCATCTTCATACTTCTTCTTCAATCACAAATGAAAAAATATATATAAAAATAAACAGTTTTTTAAGAAAGAAGATTTATCACGAGGAGAATTTGTGATTGGATATTTTGGTGGACTACACAAAGATGAGTGTTGTTGAGATGCACCCAAATATTTTTATATCAAAGGGTTTATTAAACATAGAATTGAAAAATTCAGGGACCTATTCCACAATTTTAGAAATTTGTTAGACACTTTTAAGGTTTGAAAACCTATTAGATATAAAGTTAAAAACTCAATGGCCAATTAGACACATTTTAAAGTTCATAAACCAAATGGATCAAAATATAAAAGTTCAAATATTAAATTCTTAATTTAACACATACACTTTGGGCAAAATATTAGAAGTATAATTATCCAATATTGATATGGTTAAAGGAAGTGATGGACTCCAAGTACCATAAAAGGAGTCTATTGAGTTTGGTTTCAAGTCATCCTAATTTAAAGAACTTTAAAGTTTGACATACTAGCCCACAATTGTGGGAGTGATATAATGGTTTGAGAGAGTACTCCTGTAATTGAAAATGCTGAGAGATTTCTGTGTTATCGTGTAATTTTTTTTTTCCAGTTTGGAGTTTTTTTCCAATTAATTATTGTGTTACCAATTTTATTGTTTTCTTTTCAGCTTTTTCTGCAGTAATAGTTGGAGATTTTCCTAAAAAACATATACATATACACACTCACCCACGATGAAAGCGAATGCATTCTTTCATATTACTTTGTAAATCACTTCCTAACTATCTCTCACGAATTGTCTAAAAATATATATATATCTCACGAGTAAAATAATGGACGATGATCATGCTCTTCATTGCCTACTCATAAGGGACGCAAATATATATATATATACACACACAAAAGATTGAGAATATGTCAAAACATATAAATTTGTAATTGAAAAGTACTCTATACCTAAAAAGCACAAATACAAATAAGAGACATGGATACGACACGATACGGTGATGAATACAAATATGGTAAAGACGTCTTTATCAAAATATATATTTCCAAAAAGTATATAATTTCTTTAAATAATAAAAAATTCAAAATCGATGAGTTTATGCATTATGCGCTAAAAAATTAGTTTGGTATATTTTGCTCTCAAAATTTATTATGTTTGTCATATTTGAGTCTATTTAGTATATTTAACAAGTGCTCGATTTATGTTTAACAGATGTTGGACCTATTTTAACTTTGTATAATCAGAATGTAATGAATCTGTTGCACTTGTAGTGTTTCAATTTGTGTTAAACAAGTGTCGTAATGTTCGACACAGGACATGCATGTAAAATTAAGATGTTCGTGCTCTTTAGTTTTACACAAATCACATAGGAATATAAGCTCACATCCTAACGATAATTAATTTGTATTTGGAGATTTAAATTCTGATATGTTGAGGGGGAAAAAAGTAATTATTAACTTTATTTCTTATCCCACATGTTTCTACCATTATGAATATAATTATCTTTTAAATTAATAATAGAACTAATAATGGCCTCTATATTAACTTTCATGATAACAATATTGGCTATACTTCATTCATTTAAATAACGAAGTCCTCATTTTTTAGCATTTTCCCTCAATTATGTCAAATAGAAACAAATAATCTATGATTAGACTCGAATTTCATTAACTTGAAAAATTGCCAATTGGATTATTACCTGATGACAGCTCAAATATTAATTTAATTTGGGGCAATAAAAGTGAAGCCATCAAAACTGGGTCCCAGCATATACTACCATAAATTACGAAAATAATTATTAAATTACAAAACTAGCCATTTATACTATAAATTCATCAAGTTCATCGATTACACTTTTTATTATGTATTACTTGGATAGCTTATAATTGTGACAATGTAATCCTAAAATTTTATAAATGAATCAATTTAGACTTTTAAATAGATTTTTCTTATAGAAATTCATTGTTTAATTTCAATCGTCCATGTTGCAAAACCGACATTTGAAGAAGTCTACACATGTGAGAATTAATTTATGGATGTTTTTCAAAAGTAATCGTAGTAAATGATCCAAATTGATTAACTTATGAATATTTAGGATTTTAATTGATACAAAGTATAAGTTTCGCACAATAGATGTAAAACAAAATTTAAAAGAAAACGTAAATTGATTCACTTACAAAAGTTTAGTGTTTAAATTTATTCAATTATTAGTTCAAATATTTAATTAATATTTATTAGGTTAAAATACCATTTTAGTCTCTTGTACTTTAAAGGTTGTTTAATTTTAGTCAATATACTTTTAAATATCTATTTCCAGTCTTGATACTTTTAATAAATCTTAAATTTAGTATCTCAAAGTTAATTTTTAATGAAATTGGATTAGTAATAATTTTCATGCAAATAAATATAACGACGTCAATATATATATATTTTTTTAATTTGAAGTGAAAATGCTAATAAACGCCAAAAACGTTTTGAAAAAGGAAATTTAAGATTTTCTAAAACTGTGTTGAAAATACATAACCAAAATGACATTTTGACGTGTTTATTATTTATGATGTGTACACACACCTAGAAAACAAATGTAATAATTATTTGTTTTTTTAAATAGTTGTTGTGGGCTCCACCAAGAGATCAGAACCAACCACGTATGTAAGAATTTGGGTCCCACAACCATTTTTTAAGTGCAATTGATGGTGAGCATAAAGAAACTCATGGCTTATCTTTTGGTTTGGGAAACCCATTAGGCCCACCATACACAACTTCACTTGATAGTACCTAACAAGGATGGATTGAGATTCTTTTCTTAAGTGCCCCCTATAATATTCTTTATTATCAAATTTACCCCTTACCTTTAGGTATTTCCATATTTACCCTAGTCTCCTTACAAATGTAAAAAGCAAACCAAAGCAATTACCATGATAATTGGGTATTCGGAGCACAAAGTTGGTTATTTTTAATAGTTTGTATTCGAAGTACAGACTATTTTAGTTTTGGTAGAAAATGGTAAACACTGCAATAAAGATGGAGAAGGAGGATGAGTAAGAAATAATAAACACAATAACAAAGATAGATTTGAAATAGTGATACTTAGTTAAGTGAAATATGTTTAAAGCACTGAGTTGGTTATTATATTCAATGGTTATTATAATTACCAGGTTATAATAATCTATAAGTTATAATTACTAGGTAAGGAATAATAAACACCACAATAAAGATGGATTTGAAATAGTAATAATAATAACGTAGTTAATTCAAGTTATAATAGTCGGAAACACTAACTATTATAATTGAAGCCTCAAACACAAAGGGTCACTCACTTGAAATTGAGGGTCCAAACAACTCCTTTAAGATTAAATTACTGGTTTAGCCTCTAAACTTTTAGATTTGTGTTCATTTTATTGACATCTTCCTAATTACAAGTTTATATGTGCAAAACTAGTACTATAAGCTATCAAAACAATTAATTAAATATTTTTCTTTCTTTCATAAAAAAACATTTTAATATTTCTCTCTCCATACATATAAAAGAAGATTTTAGTAAATAAGACAAATCCAAACTCTAAATTAACGAAAGGAAGGTCATAATGAAAGGATTGATTTAGTGTTTTACTTTGAAAATTAAAGATTTATAAATAAATAGTATGTTTGGAATACATTTTCAAGTGTTTAATTTAAAAAATAAGTAATTTTAAAAAAAATTTAAAATGTTTGACAACCACATTTTAGACAATTTTTATCAAAAGATTTAAATAAAAATGAATTCTTTCAAAAACATTTTTTCTCAAATTAGCCCAAATAAACTCAAAGCGTTGAGTTGAAGTATAAAAGAAAATTGTGGAAATTAAAACCTTGGTTATCATATATTTCAAACTTGAAAAGGCAATAGTTTCAATTTTATTGACTCTTTTAAAAATTAAATTTAAACACATATGACCTACTCAAATCAAGATATTGATTGATTTTGATTTAGTGAAGGGTATGGTATGAAATAATTTGTTGTGATACTATAACAATTTGTAAATATCTGCATAAAATAATATGAGTATAAGTACTTTCTATTTAATTGAATAAAACATATTTTATAATTTAATCTAGTTAAAATATTCAATAGTAAATAAGATAAGGATTCAAACTCCCAATTTCTTAGTTGAAAGTACATGTTTTTATATCATTTATATTCTATTTGAAAATGTTAAGGATTTAATAGTTGAGTTTTACGGGGACACATTTTAAGTGTTTTAATGATCTAAAACTAATATTAATCTTTTAAAAAATAATTCAAGTTTATAATTGAGTGAGATGAAATTGAATATCGAAACTACCCTAATCAAAAAGGGTAGTTACAAATATAGTAATCAAACCTAAAGTATTAGCAAATATAACACAATGGAAAAGAATTTACAGATATAGCAAAATTTAGATTCACCTTTCAAAGTCTATCAGTAGTAAACTATATCGCTAATAGGAGTCTATCGATAATAGAACATCAATAATTTTATTATATTTGCAATTATTTAAAAATGTTACTATAGACTTAATTATTAACTCCAAAAGTGGTGCCTATTACAATTATGAAGATAAAGAAAGGAGAAAAAGCTTTTTTTGTCAATATTTTCTCAAAGTAAATTTCATTATAAAAAAAATGGTAACAAACTCATAAATAATATCAAACGTATTATATTTCTATGCAACATAAGTCGATGATTAATATATCTATCTCTTCTCATAGAGAGATTTAAACTTTTACTCTACTTTGTTTGAGGTGAATAATTCAAATATTCGCCCTTCATTTTTAATTATTCTATTATCTTTTCTAGATTTCGATAGAACTCACGAGAATCTATGTTTGATTATAATATATATTTTGGTTTTCTTCTTCATCTTAGTCTCAAGTAATTACTTTGTTCCCAAGTCTAATTTGCTTCTAGTCTATGTACATATGAGTGAAAAAAAAAAAAAAAAAAAAAGATTCATGCCCATAAATTTTGAAGAGGTATGTATGGCAACGACATAGATGACGCAAATAGTAGGTCTATATTATATCTAAAATTTTTATTTTTATTTTTAAAATTTTATGAATAGACTCATTGAAATACAAAAGAAAGCATTTTTTTTTTTTTGGTTTTGGGAGGAGGCTAAATATCTCTTTTAATTTAACCATCACTACACGACTTTTACACATTAATAACAGTTCTTTTCAATACATGTATATTAATGTAAAATAGAGAGGAATGCAAGAATGATATAGATGGTAGTCATTTTTCGTCTTCTTGTCGTCCTTTGTTTTCTCTACTTATTATTTTTTTTTTTAAAAAAAAAAATAATAAGTAGAGAAAACAAAGGACGACAAGAAGACGAAAAATGACTACCATCTATATCATTCTTGCATTCCTCTCTATTTTACATTAATATACATGTATTGAAAAGAACTGTTATTAATGTGTAAACGTTGTGTAGTGATTGTTAAATTAAAAGAGATATTTAGCCTCCTCCCAAAACCAAAAAAAAAAAAATGCTTTCTTTTGTTTTTCAATGACTCTATTCATAAAATTTTAAAAATAAAAATAAAAATTTTAGATATAATATAGACCTATTATTTGGGTCATTTATGTCGTTGCCATACATACCTCTTCAAAATTTATGGGCATGAATCGTTTTTTTTTTTTCTCACTTTTATTTTTTTTTTTTTTTTTCTCACTTTTATTTTTTTTTTTTTTTTTTTAAAAAAAAAAAAAAACCTATTTGGTGGGAGTTTGAGAAAAGAGCAGTTTATGTAGATGATTTTGAGCTAATTTTAAGATGAGTTAAGTGTGAGAAAAACTAATAAATGACTAACAAAGGATCTAAATTGGTTAATTTACAATAGTTTTGAATTTAAATTCATATAATTATTAATCATGGTGTTCTTTGCTTATAATTATACATAACTTAATAAATTTACGAAGATTTATTATGATGGTTTGAAAAACAATAATTTTCATATAGAGAGACATGATGTACATTTTTTTTAAGTACCATTTTGTAATAAAATATAGGTAATAAATAAATATGTATTTAATCAACATAAAATAGCTCAACTGACATAAAATATGTATTATTGACTAAAAGGTCAAAACTTCGAATTTTCCATTAGCACATTGCTAGCTATTAAAAGAAACAAACACGCGCTTTTAGAATCACATTGTTAGTGATAATGAAGAATTAAATAAAAACCAACATAAAAAACGAAAAAAATTCAAGCTAAAACTTTGAAACTTCAATTTGAGAGGAAAGATATTTTTGAACAATCAATGCTTGAACTTATACTGTATTTAGTTATAACTTACGAAAAATTGTTATTTCAAACATAACTCAATAGATAATATGTTTCGCTACAAGAAAATTACCTCTCGTTAACATTAAAAACCATTGGAATAGCTCCTAAAATTGCCGAAAAAAAGTTTTGCCGACGCATACTCGTTGTCGGCAACTTCCATTGGGATAGATCTGTCGAGAAAAGATCTTCTAACGTTATGTCAGCTGGAGTTGACATAGATAGTTTATGGTGATGCAAGTCAACTTCGGTCAAATTCTAGTTATGTTGACTTTAAAAAGGAGGCATCGACATACCCAAACTACACCAACGCCTGAAATAGGCATCGACAGATACTTTTTCCTGATGGTGCGTAAGGAATTCTCACACTAATGTGGTGCCAAACTTACCACACTTTGATGCCTATGTTAGTACAAAAAATGTATAGTTCAGCTAAGCACACAAGAAGTATAAAAAATGCATACTTACCCTCCCCTTTGGGTTCATTGAATGAGGCTATTTATTAGGTTCTTTCTCTGACAGGCGTTTGTGGTTTCGCCGACGATGTCAGGGTTGTTCCTTGTGCTTGAGGTTGCAGAGTGTCAGGCCAGATACAACTTGATTATTTCTGGATTGGTATATTTTTACCAGCTCAGCTAGTCGATCCAAATCTCAAGTGCATTGACATTTTTCTTTACCTATGCCTTCCCCTAACAATCTATAGACTTGGGCTTGCCCGTAACTTTGGGCCTTGTTTTAGCCCATTTGCAAGAATATTAATAATCATTTTAAAAGTCAATGATTCAATATTACTTATGCATGTTTCTTTTTCAACTTACCTTGCTGAGCTAGATGGCCTCACATTTAATGCAACCTTCAACAACATGGGTCAAAAAAGATAAAAAGAATAATGTTAAAATAACATTTTGAATCCTGTAGTTTTCGTTTTTAGTCTCTTTCAATAAGTGTTAGATTTAGTTTTTTTAATTAATTTATTTTTTATTTTTTATTCAAAATTTTATTACTATCTATTAATAAATTACTATAAATTTTGAAAACATATTCAAATAATTTTATTTTTTTATAAATAAAATTATTATGATTATTTAATTAATTTCTATCAAAATTAACAGTGAATATATTAACTAAAATTGAATACCAAAATAATATTTAATTTTAACCTAAAAGATTGAAACGGCTTGTTGAAGGAAGGGGAAAAAGCCCAGCCCAAACAACTCGACCCATAATGGTAACTCATTCTAGAACACCGAAAACACGCTTCACAAAACTTCCCAATGCTTTTATATGTGTATACTGTTTTTCTATCAATTATATATGTGTGTCCATTTTGCGGGTGTTTCGGTCACCAAATTGAAATCGATGATAACCTATAATTAACTATAATATTACTATTTTAAATTCATATTTGTTACGGTGTTTACTAGTTCCTATTTATTCTCTCTTTATGTTTACCATTTTCTAGCTATATTAAAATAGTTTATATTTCAAACATAAATTATTATAACACATACGCATGCCAAAAACATACTATTATGACTAATTTACTATAATAATCACAGATTATAATAACTAACTCAGCATCACAAACGCACTTAAGGTTTAGGTCATCGAATAGTGTGGCACAGAGCTAAAACAAAAAATTTGAATCACCGCCAATCATTCCAAGTCCTGATTTATCATTTAAAAAAAAAAAAAAAAACAAAAAATCTATAAAGCCTACAAGGGTGTTCAAATTTTTTTTTTTTTATAAGGGGATCAATGGTAATATTGTAACATTTTTTAAAAAACAAAAGACACGCTTTATGAGTAATTTTTATAATTCAACCTAATTGTTTTGTTTTTGTTATTCGTGTTCTTGAAACTTTAAAATCTATAAACATGGTATTCTCTTTCGCCCACGTGTTTCTATCTTATATTATCTACTTCTAAAAGTATTTTCAAAATTTAAGTCAACTTTTAAAGAAAAGTTATTACAAGTAGAAAAAATATCAAATTATTAACAAATATAAAAAAACTTCTAGACTTCTAACAAAGTAAGTATAACTCAATGATAATAGACACGTACTCCTCTTTTTGAGATTAAAGGTTCAAATTCTCCTACATCAACTTTTTTTATTAAAAAAAACAAATAAATAATAGTTAGTTTGATCTTAGATTTTATAGAATTTTTAATTATTAGAAAAATATCTTTCATAGTTAATTTTTTTGTTTGATTATTTATTTATTTTTTTGTTTCAAAAGTTCAGGTAGGATAACAATTCATTTTAACCATGAACTTTAAGTTTAAGTTTGTGTCTTTTTTATTTTAATTTTTTTAAATTATAAATTTAGTCAAACCTTTTGAATTTCTACAAATTTACGGATCTATCAAATACTATCAAAATGTTAGGATGTGTCATTAGACGAAGAAAAAAAGATATATTTAATAGATCAATTAATTTTTAAGAATTTACATTTTTTCAAGAACTAAACAAATTAGATGTTGTATATAAAATTGAAAATTTAAAGGCAAAAAAGACACAAACCTCGAACTTTAAAGACTAAACTTATAATTCACAATTTTATCTATCACAGATGTATAATTTCATTGCAATAACTAAAATAACATGCACACGCAATATATATATTTCTTTAAAATTTAATTAAATTGCTTCTATGTAACACATATTGGAAATATATATGAAGAGAAGTCTAATAAAGACCATTTTTTGAGAAAAAAATTAACAATAAATTAATAACATGGACTAATTTTAATGTTTATTGAAAGTATACGAACTACAATTTGACATTTAAAGGTATAGAAGTCAAAACAAGACAAAAAGTATAATAACCAAAATGAAATTTTAATCCATTTGTAATTAATTAATTAATTAATTTTGTGCGGTTTCCCTATTATATTAGGTAAAAGTAAAACTAATAATATTATTTTAAAAACATTTAATATAAGTTATGTTAAGAGTAGCATAAAAAAACAAATTAATTCTCTTTATAAAAGAAAAGAAAGCTATGCAGCCTAACCCAGACCCAAATATTTTTCTTATGTTAAATGGTGGGTCAATTATGTGATTATTGTATCATCATGGGGCATAAAATGAGAAACAAAGAAAGTAAAGGGGTGTATATGGTAAATACGAAGGTTCGAAATTTTCAGAAGTTGAAATTTCCCACCTAAAATAAACCGCCAAGACGAGAAAGAAAACCATTCAAAAAGCGAAAGCTATCGTACAATCGCACTAAATTCCATTCCTTCCTTCCTCCATTTCACTATTCTCTTCGCTTCCACAATCTTCAGGTTTCTTCTCTCTCATTTCTTACTTCTAATTTTCTTTCCATTTCTCCAGATTTTGATTTTGATTCTTTATATGCTTGTTCTCCGATCCAGATCTGTATACAAATTGTTCTTTACTTCTCGCTTGTTCATTCTCTTTTAATCAGCGATGATTCGCGCATTCACTCTGTTTGAGATGTTCATCTGAATGTTCAAACATTTTTTGCAGGTTGAAAAATGGCGGGAAAAGGCGGGAAGGGGCTTTTGGCTGCAAAGACTACTGCAGCGAACAAAGATAAGGATAAGGACAAGAAGAAACCGATCTCTCGGTCCTCCCGTGCTGGTATACAGGTACTCTTTTGAATTCGTACCCAACAAATGGAACTAATTAAAAAAACGTTAGTCAATTAATTCCTCTTCATTTGATATGCAGATCTTTGATTTTTTTCCTCCTAATCTTACAATTTTGAATGATTTTGATATTCTATTCAATTTAAATAAGGTTTATGGTAACAAGTGGTGAATTATGTTGATGTATCTGCATATTGTGATGTTTGTTCCTTGGATTTTTATTGTAATAACATTTTTTGTTGACAGCTATGAAATTTTACACATGGGACTCTGAAATCTTATATAATTCTTTGTTTAGGGGAAAAGTGTGACCTAGTTCTTTTTTTTTTTTTTTTTTTTGTGGGTTTGGACTGAAAATTTTCAATTCAGATGCCCATGTATTACATGTAATTGAGATTTGTACAGTTATGTTGATGTTCTGCATATTGTGATTTGTGTTCCTTGAATTTTTACTATTCATTGAGAGTTTTGAATTTAAACTTGAGACCCTGAAAGCTCTTTAAACTTGGGTTTTTGAAGTTTGGGCTGTAAATTCGCAATTCCAATGCCCATGTTCTTTTTTAAGCTACATGTAGTTAAGATTAGTACAATTATGTTGATGTATTTGTGATATTTGTTCGTTTATCTATATTGTCATTCCATATTTTCTTAATAGCTTTAAATTTTTACATGGGGATCTGAAATGTAATCTTTTTTATTTATTTGTTCAAGGGGAAAGTGTTTAAGCTAGTTTGTTTGTGAGTTGGGCTGATATTTGAATATTTGCAATTCAAATACTTATATCAGCTCATGTAGTTTTTTTTTTTTTCTTTCTAAAACTACTAGTGGGTTGAGTTCAAATAATTCCTCTTCATTTGGGCCTTGAATTTCCCAGTATTGTGTCACTTAACTTATGTAGTCTCGGGATTGTGGGGTTTTAGTTCCCTGTAGGACGAATTCACAGGCATCTTAAAACAAGAATATCTGCAAATGGGCGAGTTGGTGCGACTGCTGCAGTGTACCTTGCATCAATTCTGGAGTATCTCACCGCCGAAGTGCTTGAGTTGGCTGGAAATGCGAGCAAGGATCTGAAAGTGAAGAGAATCACTCCAAGACACCTTCAGCTTGCCATTAGAGGAGATGAAGAACTTGATACCCTGATCAAAGGAACCATTGCTGGAGGTGGTGTGATTCCTCACATTCACAAGTCCCTCATTAACAAAGCCTCCAAGGATTGAGACATTCACTTGTATCTTAAAAGTAGTGTTTAGCTTAATCTAGTGACTTCTAAGACTGTAGATGAAGACATTACTTGGCATCCAAGAATTAGCTTCCCTGCTTGCTTTTGCGAAGCTTTGTTTACTGCCTCTCCCCCATCTCTTTTGTCTATTTGGTTGGACAAGTATATTTGTTCAGTGTAAGATTGTTATCTTGTTGTATGGTTTTTAATTTAAATTACTGTCTACAAGTTTGTTGGATGGTTCATTCTGCATCTTGTTATTGTCCTTCCTTTTTTTTTTCTTTTGATAAATATCTAGTTATTGTCTTAGTTTTATATATAAAAACTGTCATGGATGTGCAAATTGAAATGGAAAAAGCAGGGAAGTTATTGGAGTTGTTTGGGTCTGTAATAGGATGAGTTTGTAAATTAGTGTAATCCAATGTCTGTTTAAATTGAGTCTTTTAGATTTGATTTGTAATACCAAACTCTTTTTGTTCCCACTGTTTGTAATGTAATTGAATAAGTTTGTTTGAAGGAATCTTAAAAAAAGTTTGTAAAAATCATATTTGTGGAAGTGAGGGGATCCCAAACTTAAAGGGAGCCTAAGGTAAAACTAAAGAGTGAATTATTTAAGTTATTGTAGAGAGTCTAACATATAAATACTATGTTGCAAGCACTTAACTTTACTTGTAGTTCTTTCCACTAAGTATTATAGAGAAGTCATTGTATGGAGAGTTTAATAGATAAGTACTATGTTGTAATTACTTAACTCTACTTGTAGTGAAGTTTCTTTCCACAAGTACTAAACTATGTTGTAATCACTTAACTTTATTTATAGTGAAGTTTCTTTCCACCTGACATGCTACCCCTAGAGTAAGTGATATTACATCAAATTAGTCTCTTTCCACTTGACTTTATGTGTATTTAGTATTAGATCCATTTTAAATTTCTAGGTCTTTTGAGTTCTAGTTTTAGCTCTCAAAGTTGGGGATTATAGTTTATTTGGTCTTTGTCGTCAAATCTTTTGTTACTATAGCTAATGAAAGTTGACATGTCATTTTTTTTTTTCAAAAATAGTTTTAATAAAAATATTTATTTTTTTTCTCTCTCTTTCCTTCCATCTGTTGCTCGACAGTGTAAGCGATTTAGTTTGACTTGATTTTTGTAGAAAATTGGAACCACTGATTATTCAGTTAATGAAATGTAGAAACTAGAACCGAATCGGTCTCAATGAGAAACCACACAACCATTGAACTCACAACCACTGAACCACACAACCATTGAACTCACGACCTGGAGGATACAAGTGCACCTATTTACCAACATAACCAAGCTCTCCACCACTCCTAAGCTTCATGGCCTAAGTGAAACTAGGCATATATCATGGCACGAATGAGCATTCCAAGACAATATCTTGGGCGTCTTTCATGGAGAATGAAATTTCATAAATTTCATGGATAGTGTTGAGCACATGTGTATCAACATCATTTCCCTCCCTATGAGCTGGAAGTTTCATCATAGTCCTAGGCTAAGGCTTGATATGCATAAATGACTCACATGGACACAAGAGGGTTCAAACCTCGATATGTTTGAATTGATAGATGTTTAAGAAGCCTTCAAGTTGGAAGGTTGTCCATAGCTTGGTTCTTGCTAAGCTTGCCCCAATGGCCTCGAAGGCAGATGACATCCTAATGCTCATAGTGGCATCACGAGGACTCAATAGTTCTCGTTAGCAAGTATTTACTCAGGTTGTCTTGGTAAGCATTGTAATACCTAATAGGTGACCATTAGGTGGTGAGGCTTAGTAAGCGTCGAAGTAGGCTGGTAGATTTTGGTTAGCATTATTTGCCTTGACAGGTTTTGTTAAGTACCTAAATCGCTTGGTAAAATGCTATAAGCATGTCTTTTACCCAAAGAATCGAACTCATCCCAGTGAATTCCTAGATCGATAGAGAAATATGTGGGTCTTGATGTTGAGAACTAAGATGGTCAAATGAGTTGTGACATTGTGTTGTGATGACATTGTTCTACTATAGAGGCAAGGTTGAGCCTTTTAAGACTTGACCTCGAGTAGAGGCAAATCAAGTATAGTCGGGAAAGAGAGAAAGATACATGTCCAAGTGATGTGTATGGCCGAAATAAGCTTAGTTCTACGTAAGCCAAATTTGGTTGAGGATGAAAGAACACAATCTATGGTCTGACGAAGCCACGAAGAGTTGCAAAAGTAGGTTGGAAATTAATTTATTATTCAAGTTGACCATGATTGAGTCTAAATTATGGTGCACACGGTTTAAAAAAAATATAATTGTGACACATTGCATGATGTTTGATAAAATTGAATCCAATAAAACTAAAATGAAAGTATTTAATTATTTCTAAAATGAAAGTATTTAATTATTTCTAAGTAGGAGTCTTTCTAAATAATCTTTTTTAAAAATATTTTGATTCATCTTGGGTTGCACCCATCTATTTGAACACATGCAAACTAAGTCATAAAACTTGCTATTTTCTTCATTTTTTTTTTTTTTTTTTTGACAATATATGGAACAAGAGAATTGAACTTCTAACTTTGAGATCATAGTGCAAGCTTTATATCAATTTGGCTATGTTATGCTAATGTTGGTTGAAATTCTTCTACTTAGAACAAAAATGAAAAACACTCTATTTTTATCGGTAATTTTTTAAAAAATGCATTTTTTTGTCATTTTTTTCTTAATTTGAACTATATCATATTTTTAATCCTATTTGCAAAATGGCTACAACTTTAAAATATGTTTTGAGTTTTGGATGTAGTCCCCCTCGCCGTATATCCATCCAATGAGAAAGACAATGACACTGGATTCTTTTCCATGAAAAATTGAAAACCACGTTATTTTTAAATATAAAATAAATAAATAAAAATATTTATAAATATAGTAAAATTTTATTGTCTATCTATAACATATCGCGATGCAATAGACTACTATTTGTATTTATCTGTGTTATGATAGACACAGATTACCGTAATCTATTGCAAATAGACTGTGATATTTGACTATTATTTGTAAATATTTTCAACGATAATATGATTTAAAATAATTTTTTTTATAAAAATTATAATATAAATTATAAAAAAACAATTATATTATTTAAAAATAACTGCTTATGAGAAACAAAATAGAATCTTCCCAGGGCCGGAAGAATGTTTGGTTTGGATAAATCCGAGAATTAATATGATTAAAAACTATTAGAAATTGTTTATTTTGTGGCATCCAAAAAAAATTGAGATATTAATTTATCCTTATTTAAATTCTGAACTAATAATTGTATTAATTTAAATTCTTCGTTTTCTATACGTAAACATCGTATAAAATATATAATTTTATCAATTAAACTCCTAAACGTTCGTAAATATCAAGGTAGACTCTCAATTGAAGTTTCTTTGAAAAATTGTTCATGCATCAATTTTAATTCTCCATTTTATTAATTTGACATTTGAAAAAATCTACACACGTGTAAGAATTGAATTCATTGATGATTTTCAAATTTAATCTTATTGATGAGTCTAAGTTAATTCACTTAAAACAATTTAGAAGTTTAATTGAAACGATTATAAGTTTCGCACGATATTTTTCGACCTAAGTGATGGTGTAAATTGATACACTTCGAAAGTTTAAGACAATTTAGAAGTTTAATTGAAACATACATAAGTTTTACACGATATTCTTTTGAACTAAGTTTGAAATTAGAGTTTAAATTGATACAATTATTAGTTCATGGTTTAAATTGATACAACCCTATTTAAATTGATACAACCCTAAAAAATTTAGGAATGTAAATGTAAATATTTCTCAAGAATGATTATAATTATTGCGACATAATTTCAAAATTTACAAACCCATCATATATGTAATACGATTTTAAGAAAATATCCATTTACATTCCAAATTAACTAATAATTAGAGCAATTTAAGCTTGAATTTGTGTAGTTTTATCCATTTACACCTTCCAGATGTCTTGTTTCCATAAATGAGATTATAGTATCAATTAAAACTTTAAACTTTTATAAATGAATCAATTTAGATTCTCAAAATTTTTTTTTTTAAAATCATCCATACATTAATTTTAATCATATGTTTTGTAAAATTAAAATTTGAATTAATTGATGCATTGATTATTTTCAAACGTCATCATAATAAAAAGTCTTAAATTTATTTGCTTATGAAAGTTTAAAAGGTTAATTGATAAAATTATAAGTATCATACAGTGTTCATCCAAACATAATTTAATGGAAGATATAAATTGACACAATTACATAAATTTAAAGTATAAAATAATAAATTTATTAGTTCAGAATCTTAATCAATACAACTTCGAAGATCAGAGGTGTAAACCAATATATTCCATATAATTTTTTATGATTGAATTTATAATTTTTCTATTAGTACTAAAATTTGTAATGCTATGTATCGTCATTATTTAAAGAATAATTGGTACCGTAAAGTCATTTGAAGATATTATTTATCGATCATTTCAATATGTATTCTAAATTAATAAATTTAGACATAATTATCGTTCATAATTTATGTTAAGAGTACAAAACTCCAAACTTGGGCATCTATAATTTGGAGTCTTAAAAGATACTCAACATGTTCATTTATTATATATATCCAATAATACAATTTATAGAAATCATAGATAACTTCGTTTGATTCTCATGAAAATGTCATCAAATTTTTAAATAAATAAAAGTAATTATTTTAAATAACAAAACTGTTAGAAATATTTATAAATATAGCAAAATGTTGTTATTTATCAATCATAGACATCTATCAGTATCTATCACTAATAGACAACGATAGATGATAGCAATTTATCGGGGTCTATCAGATGATAGACATGATATTTTGTTATATTTGAAAATATTTTTGCTCATTTTATTGTAATTGAAAATGGCCCATGTATTAATTTAAATTAATTATACTAAAAAAATCACTAAATTTGTTTAATTAATTTATTTTATGGTTGTTTTCAATTATAACAAAATGGTAAAATATTTACAAATATTCAAAAATATCATGTCTATCATTATCTATTAGTTACTATATTTGTAGATACTTTCCGTAGTTTTGTTATTTAAAACAATTACTCTTAATATATTATTAATCAACTAATATATTTTCAAAAAAATACTTAACTGGATTAATTTTATATACCAAATCAAGTATAACTCAGTTGACATCCAAGTGTGTTAGTAACTATGGGACTTGTGGTTCGAATTTCTCTGCCCTAATTGTACTAAGAAATTATATATGCTTTTAGTTTATATTTTAGAACATCAGCCAAATATTATTAATTAATTACAATTAAAAAAACTCTAAATTTTAGAAGAGTATTAAGATAAAGAAGTTAGTCATAGCTCAACTGTCGTAAAGTATATATTATTGATAAAAAGGTTTCTGATTTGAATTCTCACTCTCAATTGACTTAAAAAAAAAAAGAAAAGAAAAGAAAAACTTAAAGCATAAAAATGACTTATTCTCACGTCCCATCTTTGAAACTTTGTTCTAAACATGCACTTAATATATACGGTTTTACTGCTCTTAAATTCTCAATTAGGATTTCTTTTGCGAATTATCCATGCATAATTTTAATTGTATATTCTATAAAATTGACATTTAAATTAGTCTTCACAATTGTGAGAACTGATGAATTGATGATTTTCAAACGTAACACATAATAAAAAAATCTAAAATTGATTCGCTTATGAAAGTTTACAAGTTTAATTGATAAAATCATAAGTTAATACGATGTTTATCTAAACTGAATGTAGTGAAAGGAGTAGATTGATGCAATTATAACTTCAGAGTCTTAATCGATACAACCCCAAAGATTAGAGGTATAAACCAAGACTCTAAATGTCGATGTCGATGAAAATATTAAGGTCTCAATTTTATGGAAATATCGATGTCAATGAAAATTTCAAGAAATTTTATGAAATTATTGGAAATTAATGGAAATTGTTATAATTAGTCAATGAAACTTTGATTGTGACTTAAGTAGACCATAATTGACCATTTTTAATCATAATTTCTATAAAGTAAAACAATATTTAGATATATTTTGTAAATATCGATGCGAGCATGTAAGTTTAAAAAGGAAACAGGAAAATAATTACGAAATAAATATAAAGGTTAGGAATATTTTGAGATGAAATTATATAAAAATAAAAGTTTTGGATGGTAAAAAAAATAATAATAATAATAATAATAACACTCACATCAATTTCATTTTGAAGTAAAATGATGTGAAAATTTAATGAAAAAATTTTAAATGAGAAAGAAGCAAACAAAGTTTCATCCTTGGCCGGATATGAGATTGATGTGTGAATCTAGACAATTGTGTGTAATCATAACCATAGGACTAAAAAAAACTTGAACTTTGATAACTAGCTATTTTCTAAAAAAAAAAATTCCAAAATTTTCTCGAAATCTCAATGAAATGGGGACAAACGAAATTCCGTTTATCAAAATTTCGATGAAAATTTTCCACCATGGTGTAAACCGATATTCCTTACGATTTTTTATGATTAAATTTATAATTTTTCTTGTAGTACTGAAATTTGTAACGATATGTATCATCATTTAAAGATATTATTTATCGATCATTTCAATATACATTCAAAATTAATAAATTTAAACATGATTATCATTCGTCACAACAAAGGTGATAAATAATTTATGTTAAGAGTACAAAGCTCCAAACTTGGGCATCTATACTTTGGAGTCTTGGAAGATACTCAACATGTACTACTATATATGCCTCTAAGAATATTATTGCTGAAAATCTTTTTTTTTAAAAAAAAAAAAAAAAAATTTTCTTTAAATAAAAGATATTTTTTTTTTTTTTTTAAGGTTTGATATAAAAATTTTATTTTATTTTAAAAATTTAATTAAAAAATAAAATTTAAAAAAAAAAAATATTTTTAAAAATCTTTTTTTTTAAAAAAAAAAAAAAAAAATTTTCTTTAAATAAAAGATATTTTTTTTTTTTTTTTAAGGTTTGATATAAAAATTTTATTTTATTTTAAAAATTTAATTAAAAAATAAAATTTAAAAAAAAAAAATATTTTTAAAAATCTTTTTTTTTAAAAAAAAAAAAAAAAAATTTTCTTTAAATAAAAGATATTTTTTTTTTTTTTTTAAGGTTTGATATAAAAATTTTATTTTATTTTAAAAATTTAATTAAAAAATAAAATTTAAAAAAAAAAAATATTTTTAAAAATCTTTTTTTTTAAAAAAAAAAAAAAAAAATTTTCTTTAAATAAAAGATATTTTTTTTTTTTTTTTAAGGTTTGATATAAAAATTTTATTTTATTTTAAAAATTTAATTAAAAAATAAAATTTAAAAAAAAAAAATATTTTTAAAAATCTTTTTTTTTAAAAAAAAAAAAAAAAAAAAAAAAGGAATAATCTGCTGTAAATCAAACGATATTTATATCTCTTGGATAGGATTAGCATATAAATCTTACTTAATTGTGAGACATTAATTAAAGAATTAATATGTCAATAAATAAATTTCTTATAAAAATGTTAAAAAATAAATATAAATTCAATTAATACATTAAAACTATATTCTACTTAATTATTAATAATGGATGAAAAAATATATTTGAATAATCAAATATAATTACTTAGAAATCCATAAAATAAACTAATTAAATAAATTTTGTAATAATTAATTAAAATTAATATATTATCAATTAACTAATATATTTTCAACCAAAAAACTTACCTGTATTAATTTTATATATTCTTATAAAGTATATTTCAACCAATTATTATTAATTAATTACAACTAAAATACATTAAAAAAAATATTAATTTAATATATTGTTATATAATTAACTGAACTCTAACTTTTAGAAAGGTATTAAGTACCATAGATATAAGGAAAAATTAGTCAAACGAGCATTACTCAACTAACATACCGTATATATTAGTGATCAAACGGTCTGTGATTAAGAAATTAAAGCATGAAAATGACTTATTCAAACGTCCCATCTTAAAATTTCGTGCTAAACATGCGAAATGTGTGTATATATATATATATATATACACATTTCTCCTCCATTTCCCATCTCTATCCCCATAATTCAAATCACCTTACTTCTCTTGAAGTCCCTCTATCTTTAGATACAACCAAAAGTTTGTTGTAAGCCTAAAATCTCCCTCCCCTCCCTTCTCTGTTCTCAAAACAAAGAAATGGATTTAAGAGTGATTCAAGCAAGGAGAGTGATTCTGCCAACAACAATGATGAGCAACAACAAAATGAAGAAGTTGAGAAGAAGAAGCATTCCTTGTGTGGCAGTGCTCAAAAGACAAGCAGAGAGTGGAGTAGTGGAAGAAACAAGAAAAACCAATACTGTTTACTCAGATAATTGGTTTGATAAAATAGCCATTGATCATCTGTCTCAGGCAGTACAAGCAACATCAGGTTTTTTTTTTCTTTTTTTTGGAAGATTTGGGGAAAGGGGGGGAAGAAGAAGGTTAATATAGAATATCATGATATGCAGGTTGGAAAAGCAAAAAGAGTGGATATGAGAGCTTGTTGGAAGTGACAACAATGGCATCAAGAAATTTCAACCATATCAAACAAAGAGAAGTTGTCATTCAAGCCCTTGGAAGGGCATTTCCAAAGCCAATCCTTTCTTTGGTAAACTTCATTCATTGCCATTTAACACCATTATGTTTCACTTATTACCATTCAATACGTTTACTTCTCTAGTACAATAGGAATTGGGAGATTCAAACTCATCTATATATCAGTTGAATTTTGCTTGTTATTGGCCATTTAGTATTCTTTTAGCTTTCTATACATATATGTAAAATATCTATTACTAACCATATTATTAAAGATGCCAAAATGAGCTAAACTCAACTGACATAAATGTGAGCTAACGACTAAGAGATCTGTAATTCAAATTCCCCACTTATATATATATCAGTAAACAATTATAAATAGTAATTTCAAACTTACATTAACTTTTCTTTTGACTAATGACACAAATATTATTGTAACTAAGAGTCATTTAAAATCACATTTTTCTTTTGGTGGCCCTGAGTTTTTTTTTTTTTTTTTTTAATACAACAATTACATAAATGAAACTGGAAAGTTGAACCTCCAACTTCAAGAGAGGTGGTATCCTAAATTATTTATTTACCTATGATATTGTTGATTATTAAATAATTGATTTAGGGTAAGTAATGCATGATCATTTCATCCTTGATGAATTTTTATTTGGGCCAAATATTTCAACACTTGCCTTCCTCGTTTGGTCTCTCTTCTCCCATCAACATTAGGGAGAATATAGCTTAGCATTCATTGCCTAGGTTAGAACCAACTAAACAACTATACCCTTTTCTAATTTTTCTTTCAACTAATCATTGGGTTTAATAATTATTTGATTGTCACGTCATTATATGGAAATAGTTTCATCAAATGCTCACATTTTTTATGTTAGTTTTATTTTAAGTAATTATTCGATTAAACAAGTATTAAAATTGAACTTTTACTATTATTAATCCATCTCGAAATTTTGGATTTTACTATTATACCCTCACCCCTCGTAACTTATATGTCCTTAACATATGGTGGTGAACAAAGTGCAGATAAAAGCATTGCTACCACCATCCAAATTCGCGAGGGAATATTTTGCTGTATTCACCACTGTCTTCTTTGCTTGGTTAGTTGGACCCTGCGAGGTAAGATGTAAATTTACCCAAAGCCCCTTTATTTCCTGGTATGTTAATATCAATCCAAGGAACTAATTGGGATTCACATACTTACATAAATACGCACGAAAAGGAGACTAACCTGAACATAACTCAACTGTTAAGACATATGTCACTAATTAAAAGGTTAAGGTTCGAAATTCCATTTCACTGATTGTAATCAAGAGAGAGGTAGTGTGTATTGAAACATAGAGACTAACCTTAGATTGAATTCGACAGGGAGAGAACCTTTTTTTTTTTTTTTTCTTTTGTATTGAAAAACTAAGCAAGTGCTCAGCACCACCCTTTAGAGCCAATGTGAAAGAGTTTGCTGAGAATAGATAGTATTTAAAGTTTAAACGGAGGACATTGAACAAACAAGGTCAGAATTAGGAAAAGATTCACAAGGTTGAAAAGAGTGACATATGAGGAGGCATAATGGTGGACATCAAGAACTTCACCTTTAGCACTAAATTGAATATAATAATATGATTTTCAATGGCCAAGTTGATAAATGAACTTCACCTGCAGTGATTGAGGCACTAGTCCCTTCTAGACTTGTCCTGTCCCTACAAATCAAAGAAAGGTTTTTGTGACGTAAGATAAATGAACCAATTCTTTGAGAAACTATCTTCTCTTCATGCTTACTCACTTTGGCCCTTTCCTTTTCTAGGCATTCCTTATGAATTCAGATTACACACAGCTGATATGTCTATAGATTGTTAGGGAGGGAGGGAGGGATTGAAAAAGCACACACATGGAAGGAGCAAGTTTTTTTTTTTTTTTTTTTCCGATCACTAATTCGTAAAACTGACAATAGCAACATATGATTCTTACAGGTGAAGGAATCAGAATTCGAAGGGAAAAGAGAAAAAAATGTGGTTCAAATCCACAAGTGCAGGTAATTCTTTCTCGCATCAGAGTTCTATAATTAAGGCAATGTTATCTAACCGTTCATGGGATCCCATTCTCACCTACCTGAGACACTATCCATACCCACATAACTATCTGTCTATAATTATTACACTTCTTCTAAACCCTCAGTACTTAATCACATTAATTGATGTCCATTATTCACATCATTGAAAATTTGATATTATCGTAGTAAAAAATAACATTCAGCAAATCTATATTTTATTTGCAGGTTCCTAGAGCACACTAACTGTGCTGGAATGTGCATTAATCTATGCAAGTTTCCATGTCAGGATTTCATAAAGGATTCTTTGGGAATGCCAGTCAGCATGGTCCCCAGTAAGTCTCCTCACTAAGCTACAGAATCACCAAACAACTGCAGCAACCATATATTGTTTTCCCACAAGAAAAACAAGTTTCAACTTTTCAAAAAAAAAAAAAAAAAAAAAAAAAGGGTTTTTCCCTTGTCAATTTAAATTTAAGGTAAGTCTCTATTTTTAAAAACACCCTACCCCTCTTTTGTTTAAAACAAGTAAATTGGATTTTCAACCTTAACCCTTTAATTTATTAAAAAATTTTTTAATAAATTAAAGGGTTAAGGTTGAAAATCCAATTTACTTGTTTTAAACAAAAGAGGGGTAGGGTGTTTTTAAAAATAGAGACTTACCTTAAATTTAAATTGACAAGGGAAAAACCCTTTTTTTTTTTTTTTCTTTTTTTTTTTTTTTCTTTTTTTTTTTTTTTAAAAGTTTAAACTTTTAAAAAAAAAAAAAAAAAAAAAGAAATAAAGGAAGTTTTAAATTCACATACACTGCAGCACAAGGCAATTCTGGACACTAATTTAAACTTCCAAACTAAACTAAAAGCCATAATTTTTTGTTCTCATGTTCATAGTGTTTACAGTTAGTTTGCACACACCGCTACAACAGCCCTACAACATTTGGTTGCCAAGAAAAATCATAAAAAATTAAATCTTAGCTAGCTACATGGCTTGAGCTCATTCCTTCTATGCTTTTTATTATTTACATTGGCTCTTATTGCCTATTAAGCCAATCTATGGTGGTTAACTCGAGGCTGTTATAAAAATATCATATTCACATATAGAGGAATATTAGAATTAAATTATTTCAGCTCAATCTATATGGTCTAAATGTGAGGACACTAAATAAAGTAAATCAGCTATAGTGCAATGATCAATGACTGGTAGATCCATGAGCAAAAGTGAAATTACTATTAAAGCAACATTCCCAGCACCAAATGGTGGAAAGGATCATGTTTGTCAATGTGAATGGAGGGTCCCATGCACGAACCATTTTGGGTACAAAAGAACTGCAACTAGGCCCCATCCAAGCTAAGTGGGATTTCAAACCTGCAGCTTAATTTTGCAATATGGTTACCATCCAAGAATTAAAAGCTGAATTTCCATCGTTAATCAATCATCAAGCTGAATTTCCCACTGAGCCAATCATCGCTCTTGCCCATGATATACATTAATCATCACAAGTGAAATGCAACCAAGCAGAAGCATTAGTATTAGGATGTTAATTGTGCACAATGATGTAACTACTAGCTGGGAACCATTAGTATTCATGTCAAGGAGGGGGGGGGGGGGGGGG
>QLSR01000543.1:209840-223250 GCA_031780015.1 Citrullus colocynthis
GGGGGGGGGGGGGGGGGGGGGGGGGGGGGGGGGGGGGGGGGGGGGGGGGAGGGGAAGAAGCTTTATAATATGATTCAAATAACTGTTTTTCTTTGCAGATTTTGATGACATGAGCTGTGAGATGATATTTGGAAAGGATCCACCAGCTCCGATCGATGATCCAGCGCTTAAGCAACCATGTTACAAACTATGTATTAACCTTAACACAAGTCTTCTTCTTGCTTTTCTTATTATTACCTTTTACTTCTTTACCTGTGAGTGGAGAAGTCAAAGATATTCAAATAATTCACTGGGAAAGGTAGCAGGACTGCAGCAGGTCCAAACTAGATTTTTAGGGGAATGGTAATATAAATTAAAAATGACTCTAATCTTATTTGTTTACTTTTTGCAGGCAAAACGAAAGAAAAACATACGACAAACTGCTTTATTTAGAGCAAAGGGACGCTGAAAGAAATTTTCTTGGATGAGATCCATTTTATCTCCCAATTGTCTTTTTACCAATATTTTCTGGATTACAGGAGAACCTCTTTTCTTCTTCCAAGATGAACAGATAGTTGTACTGTTTAGGAATCAGAGCAAAAATAACTTTGCAGGAATCTGGCTTTCTAGTCATTATATTGGTTCAAAGATGAAATCTACCATACTGTCAGATAACATAAATACAATTAAAAGCATGTCTATAGGAAAAGGGTTAAGATGCAGAAATTGCAATCGATTATCCACGTGAAATGCTAAAATGGACAATATATTCCATAGTGCCTTGCTAGAAAGAAAACCATCCTTTGCCGAAAAACCAGCGAAGTGAAACATTTTTTCGAACAATTATATTGCTTCAGCATGTTACTTGTGGATTTTATAACAAAGCTATGTAATTTAATAGGAAATAAAGCTAATTAATTTAATAGGAAATAAATTTTTTTGACTTAGTTGAAATAATATCCCAAATACACATTAATAGATCGGTAACCTATAACTGTTCTCTTTACTATTTTGCTATTATTCAGATCTACAGGTTATAAAGATTATGACAGCAGAAGACACTAAACCAACGGTATTATTGTTCTAATTTTCACAAAAGGACGCTCTCTGTTGACTCTATGAACATCATCACAACAATTATCAGTCATTCAGCTCTCATTAGGAAACTCAACCCTCAGTATTTGCGAGACTGTCAATCCTGATACAACAAAGCATAATTCATTTTGAAAACCTCAATTAACTGGCAGTAACAAATAATATTTTATGATAGCCTACCTCCATCTCGCAATATAAATTGATCTAGTGAATTTAGAGAGGTTGTCCACGTGAAACAATTATAATGGTTGTTTGCAACAACCTCAATGAATTCGAAGCGCCGGAAAGATGCAAACATGGATGTGATTAGGCTAATTTGATCCACAAATTACAAGGACAAGATTGATGATTAATTCCAATTGCTGATACACTAATGATCATTCAGATATTCAAAGAAATTAGTACTTTTAATGATTATTTATTTTGTTCTCTTTGATAAGGCTTAAAACTGGAATTATACGTATCATTTTCCTATTTAGAAAATGGAAAATTTCTTTATTAAAGGTAAGCATTTTGACTAGGGATTTATTTGTGGGGATTAAGGTCAGCAAATGTGGACCAACATTGTTTCCCACTTCATTTTGTTTCCAAGTAACCAGGCTAAGATTCTTGTGATGTCTTGTCTCATTATCAGGGCGACTAAGTACCCAAACCCACTGTGAACCTATAAAAAATTCAGCAACAAGTTTCTTTAATAGGAAGGTTAAATTTGCAACCAATAAGTGGATGAGGAATATATCTGAACAGCATGGGACATCAAGTTGAAACCATGCTAATCAGTACTGGTCAGGCTATTTGGAAAACTTGCACAAAGCTATTCTAAGAATGCGGCTTTACATCAGAATTAGAACTTCTTTGAACAACAAAACAGCATTTCCCCATAAGAAGCATATTCAGAAATGCAGTCATGATTTCAATGTAGGGCAAAGAAAAGTTTGAAATGAGGTTCATTGAAACAGAGGAAGCTCTTTTATTAGATAAAATTGCAATCTCCATAATATTGCAAAGATTGTTCCTTAGAAAATAAGGATTGTTCGGTTAGGACTCCCTTGTCCCCCCTTCTCATTATCTTCATCGCACGTCTGTTTCTTCCATTGTCATTAATGAATCTATCTTCTATCCTCCAACTTCTCCCTTAATATTCTAATCACAAAATGCATGGGAAGAGGAAAGAAGGGAAAAAAAGAGGGAAAAAGAAGTAGAAGTCATGTGCTTCCTATGAAAAGGCACTTCGGGACCTTTTCACATTTAGTCGACGGGTCAATGTCCTTACTTCAGTAAATTTTCCAGAGTCTGCTTTCTACCTTAAATTGTCCTCTATCTTTATCTTCTTCTCATGGCATATTTGCCACATATAAAATTGAACTTGAACAGGTGTGCATAAAATTATCACGTTTATGGGTAAAGAAATCTTGAAAACATTTAGAACATCCACCACGAACCAGAGATGAAATAATACAAAACCAAGATAAAGAGCAGTTTATAACGTAATATCTTGTAACCGAAGAGGCTGGAGATAGATTCTTGGCAGTGGTAGCAGTCGGCTTGCCTTTTTTTTAGAAGAAAAATAAATTTCATTGATGAGTAAAATAATAGGAGCTCCAAACACCTATTGGTGGATTACATGACAACTTTCCAATTGGAAAGCAAATAAGAAAGACTAAAATCAGGGAAAGAATGATAACGTTTACACCAATAAGAAGCATGAAAAAGAATCACAATTACTTTACCAGGTAGTAGTAGTCTTGTCCTCGCAATGACATTACCAGGTTCTTATTAGCCAGCCTAAAATTTCGGGCTGTGTCTCTTCCAGGTTGCTATAGGCCCTGAAGAAGAAAATCGGGATTTTGGCTGTCCTATATCAGGCAGAGAAGCCCAAATAAATCAGTTTTATTAACTGAAATGCCCATTGAATGGCAACTTTTTCTATCTTTTTATATCAGCGAGGTGCCAAATCTTCAACTCCTAGGTTTCAGGGATCTTGAAAGTTATTAAGTCGATTTATCAATAGATCAACAACTTGGCAATTCCAATCCCATGGCCATCTTTCAATATTTAACCGACTACTTTCTTTAAAAAATTAAATTCGAGTCGGACAACAAAACAAATAGCCAGCTTCTACTCCATAATTATTAAGAAAGTTAGTTATGATGTAGTCTCTCTGTTTGTTTGTTTTTTTTTTTCTTTCGGTTCAACAATATGCAAGGGTGGAGATGAAGATTCAAACTTTTGACCTCTTGGTGGATGATATAAGTTTTCACTAGTTGAGCAATGCTCAAATTGGCAATGTTATGATTTAGTATTTGTTCTGACTTCAAAATATTTTAGTCATTCAAAAAGGCCAATAAAAAGGCTATGCTTATTGGTTTTGCTTCTATGATATAAATCCTCCCACTAATATTAATCATGTCAAATTAGTCTAGAGAGAAGAAAGAAAAAAAATTGGAAAAAAAAGAAAACATAGTTCAGGTTAAGCTCTTTCAGTTGCTTTCAGCTTTAAGCTGCCGTCCCTAGTCTTTCAGGAGAACGAAAAAATTATAAGAGAAATTAGTGTCATGCCAACCAAAGAACTATCAGTAAAAATAAATAAATAAATATTTAAATAACAAACAAACAAACTTTTATGATGAAATTTTCTAGAGGGGTTTTCCGCAATAATTGGTTGCGATAGAGAGATCTTGCTGGCCCATTTATGTCAGTGGAGACTGAGATGCTTCATGTTATTATCAGTAAATGGTTGAACTGTTCCCGGCTCCTCTATCAATATGGTAGATGCCTATTATGAACATAGCTTAATTTTCTTTTTTAACTATTCATGGAGTCCTATTATTATAACTATAATATATTTCCCTAGGCATGCCAAAATTTGGGTGTTATCTTTAGAGCTTTTAGATTGTTTTCATGAGATATGACATTAATAATTGGAAGTGTAAGTAATATAAACTGCGAGAAAAGGACTTAAACTAGAAGGCTTTTAATAGACACATCTCTTTTTAGTTGGGAGAGGGAGCATCATAGGTGGCTCCAACTAAATCTTCTGGGAAGTTTCTTCCTACGGTTAGAGAGAAGCTATCAATATTGGACTTTGCCATAATAAAACCCAAAAAAGGCAAGGAAAGGGAGGTGAGTTATGAGCAATTTAATACGGTATAAGTTATGAATAAAGGATCGAAGGTGTGACGATGGGCAACTGTAGTTGTAACGCCAAACTAATCTAATTTAATATCTGCCATTGGAAAAAGAATGGACTCATAATTTTAGACTGAAGCAACCAAAGATTATTTGTGGTTTGCTCAGAAATCAACCCTTCGCTTGTTTTATTAATCCAATGAAATTCACTTTGTTGAAACAATTATCAAACATTTGGTGCACAAGACTTATTAGCCTCGATCTTAGCAAAAAACAAAGCTCTATACGGCGTTTGTTGGCTGTCACGCTCGACTCCTTTTCACCTAAACCTACAGGCGGATCTCATTTACTGACAACAAAGCATTCATATTGACTACTATTGACAAAATTATCATCTGGCAAAAAAAGGCTCCATGAAAAAGGGGACAATGATTTGAGTACGATGCAGAGATAATAGGCCATGGCCACAAACTTGAGAAGGAACAGCATTGGACACATAATTAAGTTTACAAAAACGTACCTCCCCGCCAGTTTTTTTTTTTTTCTCTGAAGAAGCTCTGTTTAATGATGTAACAATTTCACGCTCGACGAGAGAGTGAATTGCAGAAGCAACATGTGCAACTGCCAGTAGCGTTAATTCGCATTATTCAATGCATTCGCAGATAAGACTGCGCCCTTCTGTGTCGACGAGGACCCCATATTTCCATTGCTTCCCCGAGATTCTCTGGTTTTCGTTTATTTTGCTTATAAATACTTTTACTCGTAAAGGGAGACAAACAAGTAATGGATCACAAAACAGGAAGCAGAAACTTGCCGTTGTTAGGTGAGCTTATCCATCAAAACGCTGAGAGATTAGGGCATAAGGGTCCCGATCTCATTTTCAGAGACCAAAATGGGCCATCGTCCGATCTTCAACCATAGCCATGAGTTCAAACTTTCCACCGGTTTCATTTTTCATCATGTGAATTATGAAAAATTGATGGAGCAAACTTCGATTTCCATGAATTTCTTTGGAACTCACAGCAAAAAGGATGATGATCTGTGGCGATTGCTTGTAGAGCCCCACGAGTTTTGAACTTTTTTCAAATCTTCCCGCGCTTCTTCAATAATGGCGACTGCGTAATCAATAAGAAAATGTTAACCATGCACCATTATTGGAAGATCTGCCTTCTCTTGCATTGCGCCATTATTGGCCAGAAACCACCAAACGAAAAGGAAAGCAAACCCGCGACAAAATGAAAATGTTGGTTTGAAATAGATATTTTCAGATGTTGAATTTCAGTGCTTGCGTTGTTATTTTAAATTAAGCTTAATTGTTTTAAAATATTTTAAAATATTGTTTTATCAGTAAATTAGAATCTAATGCAGTTTAAAAATATATTTACATGTTGTGATTTCAGTGTTATTATTTAACCAATTTAGAAAAAGTAATTTTGATAGACTACATTTAATATTAAAATTAAACATTTAAAAGTATATATGATAACTAAATTGAACATTCTAAAGTAGAGAGACCAAATAGTATTTTAATATAGAAATATTTTTATTTTCATTATGGTTGAATTACAAATTCAATCCTCGAGTTTGTTTGGGTCTGTTTGATTTCTAAATTTTCAAAAGTGTTTAATATGTCTTTGAACTTTTCATATAAATTTATGTTAAATAAGCACTTTGAATTTTATAAGTATTTAATAGATTTTTAAACCTTCAATTTGTAAGTCCCTCAGTTTTTAAACTTTAAAAATTGTGTAATATATCTTAAACTTTTAATTTTGTGCCTAAAAAATCCCTAAGGTCACTTTCAATAACCATTTAAGCTTTGTTTATCCAGTAAGCTATGTTTGGTTTTTTCGTATTTTGTTTTTGAAATGAAGTCTATAAACACTCATTCCAACTTTTTATTTTTTTGCTCTATTATCTACTTTTTTGCTAATGTTTTCAAAAACCAAACCGAAATTTGAAACTAAAAAAAGTAGTTTTTCAAAACTTGTTTTTGTTTTTAAAATTTGGTTACGAATTCAACTATTGTATTTAAGAAAAATACAATCATGGTAAGAAATTTGGAGGAAGTAGACTAAAATTTAAAAAACTAAAAACAAAAAATTAACGCCTCGTTTGGTAACTATTTCGTTTTTTAGTTTTGGTTTTTGAAAATTAACCCTATTTCCTTTACATTTCTTACAACGATTTGCATCTTTCTTAAGTATAATGATCGAATTCTTAGCCAAATTTCAAAAACAAAAACAAAATTTTAAAAACTACTTTTTTTAGTTTTCAAATTTTGGCTTAGTTTTTTAAACCATTGGTAAAAACTAGACAACAAATGAAGTAATTTGGAGGTGGAAGTAGTGTCTATAGATTTAATTTTCAAAAGCAAAAACAAAAAACGAAATGGTTACCAAACGGGCCCTAAATGATTACCAAATGAGGCATTAGTTTCTTTTTTATATAGTTTTTTAAAATTAAGCCTATAAACTTCCTTTACCTCTAAATATCTTGCTTTTTTATCTACTTCTTACAAATGCTTTTAAAAAACAAGTCAAAATTTAAAAACTAAAAAAATTTGGCTAAGAATACAATTTTTGTACTTAAGTAAGATGGAAATTATTGTATGTATGTATGTGTGTGTATATATATATATATATATATATGAGAAACATAAAATTCATTTTTCTACTAAATAGATTAATTTTCTATTAAGTTTTCTAAAAATGGAATGTACCAAGAACCTATTAGATATAAAACCTAAAGTTTAAGAAATTAACGAATCAACTAACGTTAGACACAAAATTGAAATTCAATAATTTAATAGACATTTTTTAAAATTTTATAAATTAAATAAATACAAACTTAAAAGTTTAGAGATTGAACTCGAATTAAACATGGGAATAGAGAGGAGGAAAAAAAAATGTTAAATCTATTGAAGCATAACGTTAATGGCCAACCAAAGTCTCGTTGGAATTCAGGTACTTTCTTCGTTGAACTTGAAATAAAGGCGTTCCATGTTTCACTCATATGTGTAAAATGTGAATTGGATTTTTTTTTTTCCATAATTTAGACAAAATTAAAATTTAATTCCTATAATTTCAAAAGTTAGAATTTCATCCTTACGATTTGATAATATTTCACAAATAGTTCCAAAGTCTCGTTGGAATTCAGGTACTTTCTTCGTTGAACTTGAAATAAAGGCGTTCCATGTTTCACTCATATGTGTAAAATGTGAATTGGATTTTTTTTTTTTCCATAATTTAGACAAAATTAAAATTTAATTCCTATAATTTCAAAAGTTAGAATTTCATCCTTACGATTTGATAATATTTCACAAATAGTTCCTATAATTTGTAAAATCGTCACAAATAGTCCCTAGTATAAATATTATTTATGAGAATTTTATCATCTAAATTTTAGTTATAAATTATAGAAACTAAATTCAAATATTCTCCAAACTATAGAGACAAAATGTGTAATTTAACCATAATTATGTACTTTTGAAAGAAAAAACTATATTAAATTGCAAGGTTTAGTTCAGAAAGTTTCATTGTCGACTAGAAAAATGGTGAAATTGTGATTCCATAACAGATTGGCCTCTTGTGAATAAATATTTAGGTTTTAATTATATTTTGACATTTTTAATTTATTTTGTTAAATTACAAGTTTAACTTTTAAAATCGATCCATCTAGTTTTAGATTTATGAACTTTGTGTCTGAGTTCCTTACATATGTTTTTTAAAAATTAAAATTTAAATGATTTATTAGATAAAATTTTGAATTTAATATTTAAATAAACACTAAAGATTTTAACTTCATGTCTAACATATTTGTAACTTTAGAAAATGTCAAAACAATTATAAACCTATTACACACTTTTAAAAGAAAAAAATTTATTAGACACAAAATTTAGATTTCAAACATCCGACTATCAAACAATTTTTAATGCTCATCAAAGAATCCAAACATTGAGACAAAATAAATATATTAAACATTTTTTTCTAAAGTTAAAAAAAAATTAAAATAATTTGAACAAAGTTAATTTATCTTTTTCCTTTTTTTTTATGTGCAATTAAAAAAATTAGATGAACTGTTTTACTAATAATTCTTTACGTTTTTACAGCAACAGTAATAGTAAAAATAGGTTGCGAAAGAACAAATAGGAAAGGTAACAAAAGTGTAAGGTTAGATGTGAACGAAATGAAACAAATAATTGGGAAATATAAGCACTGGAGGACCGTGCACCCTCCGACAACTGACCATTTTTTAATATGCTCTCAAACTTTTTAGTCGATGACATGCATTTAACTTATCGAACTATGTTCTACACATACAAATAAAAGAGACATGTCACACTTGAACTATAATTTCTTGAATTTCATTAGTGGTACCACAAAAAATAAATGGAAAAATTATAAAAAAAACAGCAATACTAAGAAATACAAGAATTTATGTAGAAAACTCCCAATTAGGAGAAAAACCACAACCCAATAGTAAAAAAATTTACTATGTGAAAAGTTCAATTACATGACCTCATCCAAAACTTTGATACTACTCACAGTTTTCAATATCATTCTAAAACTTGACAATATAGTGTTTGATACTACTCAAAGTTTAAAATGTTTCTAATTGAGACAACTTAAAACCAAGCTTAAACTCTTTTTATAGTGTTTGAAACTCATTAATTTTTTGAATCTTTTCGGTGTGAGACAACTCTTTTAATATTTTGTCAAAATCCATCGACCTTAACAGGAGGGGCCAATTCGAGCTAACGAAAAAAACTAGTTAAATTTCTCAATCTCTTTGAAATCGCTTTCCACCCAAGTTCAAGTTAAAGCTTAAATTTTGAGTAATTAAGTAAGTGTTGCATTTAATTTTGAATTTTTGGTCAGAGTTTATATTCTACTTCTTGAGATGTTTAATGATTAAGTGCTCCAAATTAGAGACAGAAAGCACATGAATTCAACTTTGCTTTAAGGCTAGATCTCCAATCCCTGCTTTTCAGGTCACTTTCTACCTTTCCCATGAGGAATTTTTAATTATCAAACACTTCTTTTTTTTTTTTTTTCTCACATGAAATGCTACAGCAACCTCCCGACCACCTCTCTCCTTTTTCAGCTCCTCCCCACTTCACTATTTTATGAGTAAATGCATGTTTTATACAGATCAAATTTTCATATTTAAAAAAAAAAAAAAAAAAAAAAAAAGTTATTCTGAGATTTGCCTGTTCTTTTTTTCTTTTTTCTCTTTTTTCTCTTTTTTTTTTCTCCCCTCATGAACAGATAATGATTAACTAAACATTAGCATTTCTCTAAAAATAATTAAATGAGGGAAGGAAAAAAGAATTAGGAACTTTGCCTTTGCCTTTTGCCTTTCAGAACACCAGCTTCCTTCTAGGCATGTTGTTAATAGCATTACTGAGGTTGCATTTTCCGGTAAAGGCGGCGAGATCTCGGATGGTTTCGCCGATCAAGTCTTTGAATATTAGTCTCTCAATATCTAAAACTGCTTGGGATGTTTCAACTGGCCAGTCCCTCCATCCAGTAGGAGCATCTCTTGTTAGGTCCTTTTTTAGGACACTACAGATGAGCTCAAACAAGTCCTCTGATGCGTCGTCTTCTCGGTCCCTCATTCGCTGAAACTCCGACCAAATTTCCGTCGGCTCGGCAATGGATTCTGGCTGCGCGTTGGATTTCCATGGTGGCAATTGTCTGTTTCGATCGAGAATCTCATTTATCGTGTCGAAAATTAGCCTCCTTTGAAGCCTCGAAACCTTGGAGATGTCCTTCCCTTTCAGATACTGTTGCTCTTCTAACAATAGAAAGATATCGGAGTCGTCGTCTTGCAAGCAACGTGAGGCTCGGAGAACATCCATAACATAGACCAAATCACAGTCGTCGGATCCATCGGCCAAACCCGATTCCACCGATGAGATAGCTTGAAACCACGCATCTTCTTCCACATCAACCACTTGGTCTGATAACACAATGTCAAAACAAACAAGCAACAACAATCAATCAACCAACAGTAACACAAAAAATAAAAGTAGTTTCATTAGCGACCCTTTAAAAAACAAATTAAAAAAAATTAAAAAATTAAAAATTCAAGTTCTCTCTATCTCATCAGTCCATCCCAATCAATAAATTTCCATTTCCAGAAAACTTCAAAAGGCTGTCCCAATTAATTACTTCACTCCCCCTCTTAATCCAACTGGCATTTGCTGCTGATAGACATCATTCATAAATTTCCATAGCCCCATGCACTAGACAAATAAAGTGAAGAGTACCATAAACCTAGGTACTTTTCCCACATGATCAGCACCCATTGTCAATAAAAGGCCTCAAAATCAAATGATACTAACAAAGACCACGAAGAAAACCCCTTTTTTCTTTCTCTTTTTGTCCTGACATATGCAAATACATTCCAAACCAAGCTTTCAATCAAAATTTTGGTTGGATGAAGCTCCATGAGAATATTGAACTATGGTTGGTTCATTCATTCCAACTACCAATCAATTCAATCCAGCTGAGCTGAGCTCAAAACTTCAAGCTGGACACGCCCTATTAACATGGGTCCTGCTTGAAAATCACTGTTGTGGCCTGCATTTACAAAATCATCTGACTACTTTTGGATTTGGCTTGGAATGAAACCCCCGCTACTGGCTAGGCCAAGCCACAGGCCAACAAATACTCAAATACTTTAACTAAATATGGTAAAGTAAGCGCCACCAAAGTCAATAAAGAAAAATCTAGCGAATGAAATTCTGTGTACAAGAAGGAACCCAAAATCAAACTGGGTTTTCTTTTCTTTAGGAAAGAGAAAGAAAAGAAGAAAAGGGAAAATGAAGCATTGATTTCTTTTTCCTTTACCTTTGAAATCTATTTGCCGTTTCAGTACAGGCGATGGCGACGACTCCTCCTTGTAAAAAGACGAGTCGAGTACCGAGACAGGACTCGGTTGCAACTCAGTCGCTGTGATTTCTGCTATACTGTGAAGAAGTTTATCACACCTCTCTAATAGACTGCGACCCTCCCTGTAGTCCTCGATCTTGTTGGATCTCTGTTAAAGAAATCAAATTACGATTAATTGCTTCATAAATTTTGAAATTAATTTATAATTGTTTCTAAGAAATTCTTTGAAGTGACTGATCGTCAACAATGGTGGTCGGTGATTACGTACCTCTGTGTCCGTTAGTGAAGAGTTGCTAATGCTGCTTTCTGAGAATGTGGACGATTCGTCCTCTGCTTGAGATACGTAAATCTTCCGTTCTTTTGGATGATGAACAGAACCCGTTGGTTTCCTGTTTCTTGGGGATCGGTTTGAGATTTGGGGATCTGATCCGAATTTGGAAGAATTCATCTTTGAAGATTGAACCGGAGAAGCTCTTCTCTGATCTACAGGATCGTTAACTCTTCTCTGTGTTTCTACGAACAGTCCTCTTCTACTCGGACTTTTCACGTTACTCTCGCATCTAGTTGGAGAGCTCGAGAATCTATTTCTGGGTTGATTCCGTAAATTTCGATCAAACTCCGAACGATCGTGCCTCAAGGTTACAGACGGCATGGTTTCACCGGTAACATTAACATTCCGGCGACCGACTTGTCTTGATCTGTAACTCGAAGGCGGGGAATTGTTACTAATTCTTCCTAAACGATTGACTGAAGTTGGTGATTTAGCCGGCCTCATTACCACAATCGGAGATTCGGCTTGTGAAGAAATACGATCGTAAACAAGATTCCTCTGGCTTGGAGGCTTCTTGGAACGGAGAAGGCCTTTGAGTTGAAGTGCTTCGAGGAATTGTCTTTCGGTTTCCAAATCTTTTGAGGGAAATCCTCTCATCTTCAACCTCTTCTCTATCTCTCCGTAGATTGATGCAGGCTGCTTCGGCTCTGGAAAAATGTCTGCGGAATCGAAGAAAATCTTGCGAGGTCCCAATCCTCTGTGTGACCTAACAGGCTCAGCCTTAGTACTTCTTGCAGCAAAGTCGTTTCTGTCTAGCATTTTGGCATTTGAGCTGTGGTCCATGTTTGTTGCATTCTTAATCAGTACACTGCTTCCATTATTGTCCTGTGAGCTCGAATGTTGAGATTGCTTGAGTCGGAAATTGTTGCCGTCGATGAACCGGTTCTGATAGAAATCTTTAGAAACTCTGGACTCGGAAGCCGATCTTCGGAGCTCCGCCTTCTTGATCGATTCTGGTTCAGAGTTAGGCAATGGTTCCAGCCCCATTAATCTAGCAATGACACTCGGAGACCGACGCTGTTCGTCACCTTCTTCGGTCGAGGTTTCACTACGGTTTGCAGAAAGAATAGACGCGTTAGTACGGATCTCCCTTGGATAAATGCTACCTTTCCCGTCAACAATAGCTCTGCTATCCAACGAAAGTCGTGGAGCTTCTCTCGAGAACTTCCATAAAGATCGATTCCCTTCCTTGTATTCAAAAACTGGAAGAGGAAGAGGCTGTTTCGGCTTGGTTTCCACAGGCGTGGCTGGTTCCGGCGCCGGAGATCGAAGCTCCGTCATCGGAGTAAAATGCTTCACTCTGTCCGGAGAAGGCGTCGTTCTAGTTTGCTGTACTTTTTCCAATTCCTCCGATGACCCCGGTAACGAAACGGCATTCTCCGGCGGTGGCGTTGAGTTTCCTACCTACAGGTTCAGAGAATCCCATTTTAGTTAAAACAGTAATCCGCAATTTCCAACCATACACGTGAAAGATAATGAGTAAAATTACCGACGGAGGGAGACGTTTAGCCGAGTAGAGGCGTTTTCCGGCCAAAATCTGATGACGATCAAATATATGAAGGAATCCAGCCATGCAACCCATTTGCTTCTCAATCTGCTTCTCAAGATTCTGGTCTTGCACCATTCCCGTCGTCATTTCTTCTCAAATCCCTTCTTCCTTCTCCCTTCTCCCTTCTCCCTTCTCCCTTCTCCCCCACCAAATAAGAAAAAAAGAAAAAGAAGAAAAAGAAGAAATCAAATGCAGAAAATGAGCTCCGTCTTCTTATCTTATCTCTCCAAAACCGCCATTTTCATTTGGCGTTCCTCTTTGTTCTTGATGCTTTTATCTACGTCTCTCCCGCTTCTCTAGTCTTCCTAAGGCTTTAAAACGAAGAGCAGTAAGAATACGAAATTACCAGATTACCCTTAAATTCTTTTGAAATCCCAAATATGCCCCGGAAAATCCAAAAATACCGATAAGCCACTCCCCACCCCCCC
>QLSR01000543.1:229623-241078 GCA_031780015.1 Citrullus colocynthis
AAAAAAAAAAAAAAAAAAAAAAAAAAAACCTCAAATGTTAAGAATCTATTTTGAACTTTCATAGTCTATTTGAAATTTTTAAAGAATTAATTCTTAATCAATGAAGCTTTTTGTATTCATGAACTTCAAAAAGTGTATTATAGGTAACCTCAAAAGAAATATATATATATGTACCCTCATTTTGAATCTTATATTATATATTCTTAAATTTTTTTAATTATTTAGCATCTAATTATTAAGATTTTCATTTGTTTGATGTTTTTCAAATTTGATATCTTGTAGATTAGTTAATATTTAAAATTTTGAAACATGATGATTGGCGTGGAAAACTCACATTTGGGCCTTTCGTGTTCCTCTAGGTCATTCCTTTAGTCTGCAGGCGTCACTAGAGCTTACTTGTGTGAAGTACTCGCACTAGCGCGATATTAAGTTGAGTACATAATTAGAGTTATTTGTTTGCCTTTGAGACTGTCAAAATGATATCATTTATGAAGGTTATACCTTTGACACCTGCTTGAAGTCACATGTAACAACCATGATGTTAGGGTGGGGTGGCACTTGAAAATGCAAAGTGTTAGTGGCGAGCTCGACTCGATTATTTTTTCTTTGGTGAGCTTGAATGGTCGACCTAAACTTGAGGATCTGACTTTCTCTTTCGGGATGGGTAGACCCATGTAACCCATTGTTTTCCCTTAGACTTCAGCTTGTCTATCCTTAACAATGTCAATAACTTATTAGATATTTCTGAAGTTTTTTTTTTTCTTATAATAATGTACTAAAAATAAAATTAAAAATATAAAAATTTATTAAACATCTTGTAAAGTTAACTAACATTTTGGACATGTGAATTTTTAAAGTATTGTATCCTTGTATCTTGAAATAGAGTTTTCATAGTTTTTTTTTTTTAGGATAATAAAAATGAGTGTTGAGTAGTACAAGCTACTAAAAAATTTATAATATTTTAATTGAAGAGGAAAAATAATGAGATTATTAATACTTATTTAGTGTATTTGAAAAAAAAAAAAATTAACCATAGTTGAGATGATACTACTAAAAAATTTATAATATTTTAATTGAAGAGGAAAAATAATGAGATTATTAATACTTATTTAGTGTATTTGAAAAAAAAAAATTAACCATAGTTGAGATGATAATAACAACAATAATTGTGACAAAACATTTCATGGAGATTTGATGAAATCTTGAAATTAATTAAGTGAATCTCATGAGATGAGAGATCAAATTTTTGGTTTTTGGAAGTTTTGTAGACCAAAAGCTTCCAGTCTTTTAAACTTTAGCCAGTTTTGACTGCTCACTTGCTATGCTCCATGTGACTCTCATTTCCTTTTATCCATATGCCTAAGTTTTTACCTCTCACATCAATAAATATATTTTAAATTGTATATATCATTTAACACTTTTTTCTTTTTTTTGTCATTTCCCCCACAAATTAATAAAAATAAAAATATAGTAAAATTATTATAGATATGATTGATGACTTGCGGTCTATCATAGATAGAAAATAAAATTTTGCTATATCTGTAATTATTTTCAATAGTTTTTATATTTTTAAAAACATCCCAAAAAAATATACTTACATAACTATTCGGTTAAATTACACGTTTAAACCCTCAATTCTAAAGTTTATGTCGGGTTAATTCTTCAAGTCTCAAAAGTGTTTAGTAAATCTATAGATTTTAATTTTGTGTCTAATAAATTTTTGATAAATTAAATTTTTTAAAAGTCATTTATTAGATACAAATTCGAGGTTTATGTCTAACTAAACTCTAAGATTCATTTGATAACTATTTTTTTTGTTATATATATATAATTATAATTATACTTGTTTTTATCACAATTTCTTACTCATGCAATTCCATGCAATCCCATTTCGAAATCATTTTGGTTTTTAGATTTTTAAAAATTAAGCCTATAAACACCGTTGTCATTTGTTGCTTTTGTGTTTTATTGCCTATATTTTTTTTAGTGTTTTCAAAATCATGAACAAAATTTCAAAATTTCAAATATATAGTTTTTCAAAAACTTTTTTTTGTTTTTGAAAATTGACTAACAACTCTAATGTCTACATAGAAAATATATTTATTATGAATAAGATATTGTGAAACAAACACAATTTAAAAAAATCAGAGAGTTATCAAATAAGACCTGTTTCTTTTGGTTTTCAAAGATTTGATTTGAAAAACAGTTGTAGACAACAAAGTAAAAAAATAAACAAATAAACAAGTAGAATTAGTATTTATTTCCTTAATTTTAAAAAAATAAAATGATTATTAAACAATATCTAAATTTATATTTTTAAATTAAATATAAAATTTTAGTGGCTCAATTTATAATTCAACCCACATATTTTCTTAACAAAAAGGACATTCCTATCCCCCTAAAATTACATGTGGTATTATTGTGTAAATTAATATCATTTTAATTTTGAAGATAAAAACAAAAGGTATGAGAATAAAGCAAAGAATATATATTGATGCAGATCCCTTTTTGAAAACTTGTTATAAAATAATCTATCTCTCTCTCTCTCTATCTCCATTTTAACCGACATGCATTTCAGATCTGCAAACCCCACTTTAACCCTCTTTTTCTTTCTTTTCTTTATTTTAAAATTGAATATTATCTGTCTTAGATATAACTTTAATAAAAAAAAAACATTTAAAAAAAATCTAAAAAATGTATGTTTTTGACCTTTAAACTTTTAAATCTATTTTATTTTAATCCTAAATTTTACAATTTTCTATTTTAGTCTTAAGCTTTTTAATTACTATCTTCTTTGTTATTATGATACAAGTTATTTTTATACCTTGTTTTGTCTCAACCATCACGGGTTGCCTTAGAGCTAAAAAAAAGAGATAGAGTCAAATAAGTTGTCTCGTGAAATTAATTGATATGCACGTAAACTGGTTCAGACACTCAATAATATAATAATAATAATAATAAAATTAACGGACAAAATTATTAAAATTAGAGGGTGCTTAAGCCACCAATTTGAAGTTGGTGAAGTGATCTTTATTATAGATCACTTCACGTTTGGGCGCCAATTATAATTGTTGATTCTACAACTATTATAAGTTCACTACAATATTGCTATTTCAAATTCCCTTTTATTATAGTGTGTACTATTTCATATTCATATTCTCTTTGTTCATTGGTACGGTGTATACTATTTCACTAAAATAGTATGTGCCTCAAACAGAGACTATTATAACCCATTTTAAATTAGTCTAAACCCAAGCACATACTATTATAACCTACAAACTATTATAATTAACCTATTGACTATAATAACCAATTTAGCCCTCCAAACACCCTCTTAAAGGCTAACGAACTGTTTGTAATGTAATGTAATAAAAAACTCATGTTTAGATTGAGCGTTTGAGCTCGATTTGTAATACCAAACTTATTCAATTTCCATAGTTTTCAACCCAACCCTATTTCTCGTTGTTTTCATGTTTCACGATCTCATTTCCATTATGCCCTTGATTTCTTACGCATTTCAACACTTCTCTGATTTACATTTCAACCTCCGAAAGAAATCTTTAAAAAGTATTTTTCAAGGCATTTGACTCAAGAAGTTGATATTTCCTATTTGACCCAAAAAAATTTATAGACCCACCCTTCAATGATATATGTTTTATTAACTCTTTACCCAACAAACATTTACAACTCCAGACTTTAGGAGAACTAAGAGAAGGAAAAATGAAAGAAGGCGAAGGAGAAAGAAAATGGGAAGTGGGGTCCAGAAGTGTCCTCAAGTTCCAATGTAATGGTTAGATGAATGTGGAAAGAAGCACAGTTTTCAAACTAGAAACTCCCATGTTCCCTTCACTGACTCCCTCCCCTCTTCTGCTGCACACACATTCCTTAATAATGTCCTCACGCCACTCAACTTCATTTTCGTATATATATTAAATGTATGTGTGTGTGTGTGTATATATATATATATGTATGCATGTATATGCGTTTTAATTTAGGAGGAATTGGATGGATTTGGATTAGGCCACCACGTTGCATCCTTTAAATTTTTTACACAAATCGTAGAAACCACTTCTCTAATACGACCATAATTGCTCCACTTATATTTTTAAACTTTCAATAATAAAATATTAGTCTTCAAACTTATACGAACGTTAAAATTAGATGCACAAACTTACACAACTGTAACAATTGTAACAATTGTATAAGTTTGAGGATTCAATTGTTATCATTTAGGGGGCCTTATTTCTACATTTATTGTAAATCTGATGGTCTAATTTTAATACTTATAGAAATTTGTGTTGGGTTTTATGTCCTAAAACTCGTGATTTGTAAATTTTGAACATATTCTCAGTAAAGTTGTTATTGAGACTTATTCAGTAAAGATGTTATTGAATATGTGAATTGCACTTATTATAACCCTGAATCCAATAAACTAAAAACCCTGACTATAGTTTGCACACTTAGATTTTATGTGTAGACATAAAAATGGATCAAGTTTAGGTAATGGCCAAAACAGTCTATAGTATAGGGACAAAATTGGGTACCTTATTTTGGAGACACTATGGATGCAGCGCACTTTGTATTTGGTACAAACAATGTAATCCTATATCATTTATGTTGAGGCATGAGAGTAGGGGCGTCCTATGCAATGAAGTTGTATAGGACCGGACCATGAGATAATCACTTTTACTTTATAACACCGTCTACTATTAAGATTGATTATTTCAAGATAATGACGTAGGTAACTCAATCTTAATCTTGAGCTAACTATGGACTCTTGTTTATTTGGGATCATCCTTTAATCTGCATGGGTGAGAGTGATTTGAGTTTGCCAACTCAACCAGCCTACCATTTTATGGATAAAATCAGATAGATAGTTGGGGACATAATCTTGTGAGATGGAAGTCGCTCCTACCTAATTCAAGGTTAATAGAGAAGTTGTTCCCTTAAGTACTGATTCCAGGTCTTGAACAAGGGGCTCCACCTCTCATTGGGCTGAGAGGGACTCGGTTTAACGGTTGGACCACAAACCAATTGTTCATTAGAGGATCAGTGGGACTTAAGGAGCATAATGTAATTACAGAGGTAAGATGGTAATTTTGACCTAGCAGTAATGATGAACAACTTGTAAATGATCAACTTACTAATCATGATTATATCAAGTGGACAGAAATATATCTATAGTGAGGAGAGCGTAACTACTAAGCTATAGTGAAATGTCCCAGTAGTTAACGACTGTCAATAAACTAGGTTAAAGAGTTTAATCGGTTAATTTCATATTGTTGAAGCTCATGATCGATAGGTTCATTAGGTCCCCTTGTTAGCTTATGGACTAAGTCTTAGAACCATGTAGTGAAAAAATTTGAAAATGTTCAAATTTATTTAAGGAGTAAGATTTACTGTTTGTTCGTTTAATTGTGAATTAAACAAAAATGGAGAGTTGAAAATATTTAAATGTGATTTAATAAATATTAACTGTATGAATAGAGATTCATCAAATTGAAAATTGTCAGGACAAATGGAAAATTTATTAATTTAATATTTAATATTAATTTAATATAATTAATTAAATTAATTATATATTTAAGATTTATTAATTTTAAAGAAATTAGAAAAAGAAAATTCATTTATTTATAAAATGAATTTTAGAAATTCATTTTTGGAAGTGGGTTTTTTTTTTTTTTTTTTTTCAATTTTTAGGAGGTTGGTGTTTTAGAAACACCTTAGCCCACCTTCTTCCACCTCCTAATCTACTTGGTTAATTACCAATTAAGGTTTCAATTTCATGGCAAATTTGATTTGCATGTTTTCTTCTTTACATAGAAGAAATAAACATTGAAATCTTAATGGAATTTGTTGAAATTCTCTCCAACTCATAAACTCTCGAAAACTCCCAACTTTCCTCAAATTTGCTCCAAATTTATCACAATTTGGATCCCACAATCCGTTCTAAGGCCAGAGAATAACGAGGAAGTCTCTTGTGATAGTCCATGAAGTGTTCGTGATCAAAATTTTCAAGGAAATCATTTCAATTTTTAGCTACAACAAGTAAGTAACTATACTTGTTTTGCAGTTTTCAGAACAAACATGTTTAATCCTTAAGATTGATGTAGTTAGAGTGCTTTAGATCCGAATTGCTTCCACATTTATGTTCCTAACTCCTCCAATTTGAAGGCCCAAATTTACAATAAAAAGTTTAAGGGTGTAATTACAACTAACATCATATTTTTACAATTTATTTTTATTTTTTAGAAAAGTTAAACACACTTCCTCGCAACAGGATAGAAATCATTTCAATTCCAAACGTTGTGTATGACTTTGCACCATTTTTTAATATACATTTTAATTAGAACGATTATTTGTGATTTTAAAAGGAAGTATATAATCAACTTTTTTTTTTTATTAAACTAATAAACTTAAGCTTCAATGGATTAGGTTTATGTATCTCCCATTTCTATAATCATTTTATTTTTAATTTTTTGTTTTAAAAGATTAAGTCTATTTTTTTAAAAAGAAAAATTCTTACAATGGTTTGTGAATTCTTTTCTTTAAGTAAAAGGTTTGAATTCTCAATGAAATTTTAAAAATATAAACCTTTTTTAAAAACCCTTTTTTATTTTTAATTTTCAAAATTTAACTTTGGTATTTTAAAATATTTTTAAAAAATAAATAAATTCAAAGATAGAAAAAATTGTTTATAGACTTAATTTTTAAAAAGTAATATTAAAGAATAAAAAATANCATAGAAGAAATAAACATTGAAATCTTAATGGAATTTGTTGAAATTCTCTCCAACTCATAAACTCTCGAAAACTCCCAACTTTCCTCAAATTTGCTCCAAATTTATCACAATTTGGATCCCACAATCCGTTCTAAGGCCAGAGAATAACGAGGAAGTCTCTTGTGATAGTCCATGAAGTGTTCGTGATCAAAATTTTCAAGGAAATCATTTCAATTTTTAGCTACAACAAGTAAGTAACTATACTTGTTTTGCAGTTTTCAGAACAAACATGTTTAATCCTTAAGATTGATGTAGTTAGAGTGCTTTAGATCCGAATTGCTTCCACATTTATGTTCCTAACTCCTCCAATTTGAAGGCCCAAATTTACAATAAAAAGTTTAAGGGTGTAATTACAACTAACATCATATTTTTACAATTTATTTTTATTTTTTAGAAAAGTTAAACACACTTCCTCGCAACAGGATAGAAATCATTTCAATTCCAAACGTTGTGTATGACTTTGCACCATTTTTTAATATACATTTTAATTAGAACGATTATTTGTGATTTTAAAAGGAAGTATATAATCAACTTTTTTTTTTTATTAAACTAATAAACTTAAGCTTCAATGGATTAGGTTTATGTATCTCCCATTTCTATAATCATTTTATTTTTAATTTTTTGTTTTAAAAGATTAAGTCTATTTTTTTAAAAAGAAAAATTCTTACAATGGTTTGTGAATTCTTTTCTTTAAGTAAAAGGTTTGAATTCTCAATGAAATTTTAAAAATATAAACCTTTTTTAAAAACCCTTTTTTATTTTTAATTTTCAAAATTTAACTTTGGTATTTTAAAATATTTTTAAAAAATAAATAAATTCAAAGATAGAAAAAATTGTTTATAGACTTAATTTTTAAAAAGTAATATTAAAGAATAAAAAATAAAATAATTATTTTTCACCAGAAAAGAAGTATATTTTAAATAATAATGAGGTACTTACGTGGATAATAGAAAATAGTAAGTCTCTTTCATTTTGTCTTTTTTTTTTTTTTTCCTTTTTAAACCATTTCAAAATATATGTAGACCAACCCATGGTCCAAGAACTACTAATTACTTTAAAATTCCCAATTAAAGGAAAATAGATTTTGGAAAATTTTGAAAAAATTGGCCATGGATTTAACTTTTCCCCAATTTCCAAATCTTGGAATTCCCTGTACTTAGTAGGCCAAACATAGCCTTAGCTAGGGGTAGCAATGCCTAAAGATTTAAATCATTATTTCACCCAATCACTAAAGCCTAAAATAGAAAATTAATTAACAATTCTGTGATTGGCCATATAATGGAGGGGATTTTTTAAAAAAGAAAAATTAATAATCTGCCAATTATTATATATTTATATTTATAATAAGTTTTTAATTTAATCTTAACATCCTCCCCATATGCTTGGCAAAATATTTAATTCATGGAAATGAGGGGATTGGGTGAAATAGATTTTTGGAATTCTAAATCAATGATGAAAGAGTGTATTTTTTATAGTGATTCTAAATATATAATAATAATAATTATTTTTTTTTTTTAAAAAGTGTATATTATATTATAATAAATTTATAAAATAAATAAATGATTCTGATTCCTTTTTATAGGGTTTAGTAGTAAGTAGCTTTGGGGACTGTCAGTTGTTAACTCCAACTTCTTAATCACATGCTCACTTCCATTTAAGTTTGTATCACTTTCTCATTATCCCCATTTTGCCCTCCCATTTTGCATTCATAAATTTGAAAACCCTATTTTGCCCCCCCCCATTGTTTTTTCTTTTTCTTTTTATAACAAAAAGCATATATGATGAAATGATCCAATTCTGCACTCAATATTTATATTTCAAATCTTATATTATTGAACACTATAATTAAAAGCATAACCAAATTAAACTAAGGGTCACAATTATATCTAATTTAAACATATATAAAATAAAGAAAAAATCTATCTCATACTAATCTAAAAAGGAAAATGTAAACTCCACAACGTCATTGCCTTAAGTGTTTGTATAGTTCTGGATCCCCAATTTTTGCATCAAACCCTCTTTTTTTTTTTTTTTTTTTTTTTTAAAACATAGTTTATTTTTTTTTTTTTTTTTTTTTTTAAAACATAGTTTATTTTTTTTTTTTTTTTTTTTTTTAAAACATAGTTTATTTTTTTTTTTTTTTTTTTTTTTAAAACATAGTTTATTTTTTTTTTTTTTTTTTTTTTTAAAACATAGTTTATTTTTTTTTTTTTTTTTTTTTTTGTGTGTGTTATAGGTTTTATCTTCCTCTAGAGTACACGTCCTTTTTAACCCTTAGTTTTGAGTATAGTTTTAGTTTTGTTCATAAGTTTCAAAATGTCACACTTTTACCCTTTTTTAGTTTAATTTAGTGACTTAGAAAACACTCAAAGCACAAAAGTAAATATGTAATATTTGTGAAGTGTAGAGACAAAATTAAAAGATTAAACTCAAACATTTATGAATAAAGAGTTAATTCAAGACTAAAAGAGTATAGAAAAAAGTAATAAAAAAAAATCCATTTTTGGCCCTACTTATTCCTCTTAGGTTGTATAGAAAATGGTGATTATTGTTCCTTGAAGAAAAGCAAAAGGAAATATTGTTCCATTAGTTTGATAGTTAGGAATTGGAATTTAGATTCTATTAGCATCCTCTGTGCTTATGTCAGCTAAGGAAGCATTTAAGGAATAAAATCTCAAACCACAACACAAGTCAAAATATATCACCAACATTTTCAAACTATATTTCTGCTAATAAATCACATGAAATCTTATCTTCTTTTTATTTTTATATATATAAATAAATAAAATTGTTGAATAAATAGAAATAATGATTAGAAAAGAGAGCCAAAGAACCATTGCACATGTCCTCCAAGCTGCCTCCCTTACATCATCATGTCCTTCTTTCCTCTTCATTTATCTTTTCCTCCATCACCTCCCCATTCTTTCAATATTTTCTTTTTCACATTAATCCATCCATATCATATATTTTAGCTAATTACATTTTTAATCTCTCTCTCTTTTTTTTTCTTTTTAATATATGTCCTCCCTCGATCCAATATTAAAATTGGCTAATCATATAAACTTACTTCATATCTAAAACTTTCAACTTTCATAAGAGAAACATAACTCAATTGACATATATTTGCATTACTGATCCAATGACTTGAATATGTACTGATTTATTCAAATTAGATGCACATTCTATTCTCTTTTATATATATGCTATTTAATTTATTAACAATTTTTTATATTTTGACAAAATAGTACTACAACAATCTTTCTAAACAAAATTTATAATCTAAACCATACGTAACTTCTAAAAACTAAGATTGGACTTGGATAAACCATACACAATTTAAAAAGTTCGCATATATTCAGTCCTACCGACATGTGCATTGTGTAGTGGTAATTGACATGTACTTCTCTCCTTAAAAAAAAAAGTCAAATTTAATAACTTATTTACTTAAGAGTAATTGTAATGAGTAAGATTTTTAGGTGTATTAAGTGCATAACAACATTTTTAAAGATTTACACATATAGCAAAGTATATCAGTAATATAGTCTATCACTGATAAACTTCGAGAGACAGATCAAAATTTTGCTATACTTGTTAATATTTTTTGCTTGATTGCTACATTTGTAACGACTCCTTTACTCGATGACAAATCCACGTATGTAGAGCCCTTTTGTTGTTGAAGATTCTCATTAGAGATATTTTAGAAAGGATTAAAAAACATCTGACTCCCAAGCATGTATGTGAGTAGCTAGCTTTCTATTATTATCATATTCTTAATAACTAAGCAAAACTATTCTGTTTTCTATACATAACTCTCCTTTAATGTCTTGAGTTTTATTGATCCAATCATAGAGTCCTTAGGCCACATATATACTATACATTAATATAATATCACTCCAATTCATTTAAATAATAGTAAGAGAAAAACTTAGAGAAATAAATAATTTAACCCATAACACATTCAAACCGTTTTACGGACTCGTTTGCTATCGTTTATATTTTGGTTTTTCGTTATTCGTAGTTGAAAAACGGTTTGATAATTGTTCACAATTCTTATTTTTCATTTTCCAAGAAACATTTCTAAAACTGTGTGTAAATATTAAAAACAAACCAAATCAAGTTCATTGTTTATTGTTTTTCTTTCTCGCTTTTTTCCTTAATTTTAAAAACCATTTTCCATATGAATTTTTCACATTTTTAATTTAAAATTTGAAAAACATGAGAAAAAAACAAGTTATCAAATCCAACTCTGCTTTTTTATTCTTATTTTATGGAAAAAGAGTAAAGGAAAAACGCGCTACCAAACAAATTAGAATTTTTTTTTAGTATTTTCATATATATATATATCTATATATTTGGATTTAGGTATGTAAAAAAGTTGAAAGAAAGATTGCTTAAAGTTGGGGCAAAAATGGAAAAAAAGTGAAATTAGGAGTTGCAAGTTGGTAATTAGAAAATGGAAAGGGTGCAATCTCCAAAAAGAAAAAAATTGATGAAGTGAAGGTGATTTCACTTAAATTATTGAATGGAGAAATGAAAGAGATTGGTATTTACAAAGAGATGATGCTTAACGGTCGCTTTTTCTGAACTCTTCAGGTACGATTTTTGGAGTCCCTATTCTTTTTCATCATCATCATTTTTTTTTTTTTTTTTTTTTTTTAAAATCAAGGTTAATTT